>BQNB010180511.1:0-10294 GCA_026074375.1 Tanacetum coccineum | reverse complement strand
AGTCCATGTGAAGCAAATTCAGCCTTCCTTTGGAACTTGGAACGGCTTTTGACTTAAATGAGCTTCTTTTTGCTTTACTCATTTCACAAGACAAACAAAGTTAATACTTGACATATTTCAACTTAGGTAAGTGGTATGTGTTTAATTACACATACCTTTTACCTTTAAAAACAAGCTAAAATAACCAAAAACGGACTTAAAATGCCAAATATACGCTTGTTTTGCTAATTGTATTGTGCAGAAACGGATAACTAAGAAAAGGACGAAAAACGAAGCCAAAACGACAAAACCGGACTCGGAATGGAAAAGCAGGAAAAAGACAAAGTCAAAGTCCAAGCCCAAGCCTAAAAAAGTCAACAGAAAGTCAACCCAAGTCAACCTCAAAGCCAAAAGTCAAGAAATATAAGTTTAGGGACTAAACTTGTAAATCCTTAAACTTATATTTATAAAAGAAATTAAGAGGAAAAGAAGAGAAGGGCCAAACTGCCATTTTGGGAAAGATATACTCTAAGGGGCAAAGCTGCCAAGTCCACTAAGTTATAACACCCAAGGACGTGTGATGCAAGTGATGTTATAACCCTTGGGGACTGAAATTGCCAAGTCCCCAAAAGGTTTTAAACACAAGGACCATGGATGAAATCAACCTTAACACCATGAGGGACCAATTTTGCCATTTCCATAAACTTGTGCCCTGTCACCCCCAACCTTTATAAACTTTTTTCCCGCCCTTTTCAATTCCCAACCAATTCACGGGTTCACTCCCTTCCTTTTACCCTGCAACCATAACTAAACCCATGGATAAACCTCCCCCCTCCTCTCCACTATCTTTCCCACCTAAAATGAGGCTTTGCCATGTTGGCAATCCATAAATCCACCACATTCGATCAAGGGTTCGGATCAAAGGTTTGGGTACCAAGGCAAAATAGAGGGCCAGGATTATTTGCTCTTTACACTCACACAACAAGCACACCTCATTTCTGTGTCTACAAGGAAACACAACAAGAAGAAAGGAGGAAAAAGAAAAAGACAAAGACCCTAGCTCGTTTTTCTTCTATAAAAGCATTGTAAAGCCCTTGAGGCTAGGGAGAGTTCCAAGTGTAGTTTTTTTAGAGTTTAAAGTTTTAGTTTTCAGTTAAATTCCTTTATGTACTTGTAATTCACAACTTTAATGAAAATTCAGTTAAGTGTGTTCTAAAGTTACCAAAAGTCTCTTAAAACTTTTAAGCTTTCATTTAAGCATAATAAGCCAAATTCTAGCTAATAAGCTTGTAATAAGCTTCAAAATTAGCCTAAATTCTATTTCTTCTTTTTTTAAAAGTGTTTTAATATCACTAGAAGCTTTTTAAAACTGTTTTTAGTCTATTTTAGTTCATAAGTGGTTCATTTGAGTTCAAATTTGGAGGCTATTTGGAGAAATAAGCTAATTCAGCTTATTGAGCTTTAAGCTCATTGGTTTAGAGGCTAAGGAGCCATTAGGTTCATGTTTTAAGCCACTCATTCAACAAGAGTGGCTAGTATCTGAGACTTCAATTTCAGGTTTAATCATCTTTCATTCAATTTAGTTTTCATCTAGCTTATTTCATATAGCTTATTGTAATGTTCTTGAATGCTTAATAATGTCTAATATGGTTTTACATATCCTAGAAATACAATTGCCTTTAAGTAATAATAGTTAGGATTCATTAATTTTCATTTCTGTCAAATCTGTCATAGTAAGTAGAAGTAGCTAGGTGAGTAAGTAGCTTAATTCTACAAATAAGCTGTAGGTTTTAGTCTTTAAATAGCTTAAGAAGGTGATTTCTAGTGTGAGTAGATAAAAGAATTTAGCTGGATGTAGTTTAAAAATGTTCTTAAGTCCAAATAAGTTTTGACAGTCTAGTTAAGGAGGTGTTTGGTTTAAGTTGTATTTGACTTTAAAGTCAAGAATTTCCTGTCAATACTTTTTATTCACTTGAGGATTCCATAGTTAACAAGTTTAAAATAGTTTTAAAAGCTAGTTATTTGAATTACAAAGTTTTGAGTTAAAAAGTTTATCTAGCACCGGGGAGTTTAGAGTGCAAAATTTGACTTGAGTGAATTAAAGCATGTTAAGAGTTTAGTTTTTGTTAATGTACGGGTTTGTTAAATGTAGATAGATATTTAAGAGTTCTAATCTCATCATTTGCCCTGAACTAAAGGTTGTAGGTCAATTGCATCAGCAACAATAGTTGCATCAGCAACAACAATTGCATCAGCAACAATAATTGCTTATTCATTTTATAGTTGCTTTTTAGGTTTCAAAGTTAGGAGTTAGGATTTAGTTTTTAGTATCTCAATAGTTTTCCATTAGCTTATTACATTTCATCACTTAAGTTTCATTTACAGGCTTTTAGAATAGCTTAATTTTCTTACAAAAAATGGTATGGCAGAAGTTTAGGATTTTAGCTTATATTCATTTTGAGTTTTCATTTCTAGTTGTAATTGATAAAAACCTTTTATCTAGGTTAGTTTTATATCAATATTTTAGCTTATTTCCAAAATTTCAGCTTTTAATAATTAGAAATAAGCTTTTTAGCTTAATAGGAAAAGCTTAATCTTAGTTTAAGCTGAAACTTGCACTTTTTAAGATCAATTTTCTTGATATTCTTGTTAAAACTTAGCTTATCTCTTTTTAGAAACATTAAGCACACATCTTAAGCTACATATAGCTTCTTTTAGTTTTCAATTTCATGTAGTAATAAGCTAGGAATAAGCCAATTTTTAGAAAAGCTAGTAAATACCTTGTTTCTGTAACAGATTTTAAAATGCTTATTTTCTAGCTTATTCAGTTGATAAAAGTAGCAAGTGCTTTTGTTAAATGTTGTTAGAATTAGCTCCCATTTACAAATTTGTAGTTTTATAGTTTTAGCTGAATTTCACTTTTTAAATAAGCCAAAAAATAAGCTAGATCGCAGGGTTTATTTGGTATTTTCTTAATAGTTCAGGGTTACCCGTTTACATTAGAGTGTAACTTTTCAGTAGTTACCCCGCCTACCCTTAAATTTAGTCTTTTACACTTTCTACCCTATCTTTTTAGGTTAAATAAAATAGGATTTATATTTTTAATTTTAGTTTTATAAAATTAGGTTTAGGATTTTAATTGACAAAATTAGGACTCAATTAGTTTATAAAAATTAGGGCTTTTTGTTCCATTAAATTTCTGCACCTTTTAAGTAGTTAAAAAGCATTTTTCCTTATTTTTCCAGTTTAATTTGTATTTTCTAGAAATTTAAATAGGTTTTAAGTAATTTCTTTTTCTTTAAAAAATCATAGAAAATAGAATAATAGTTGAAATTTTTTAATTCTTTTTGTGAAAATTTTCTTTTTAAATCTAGTATTTTTGAAAAATAAAAGTAAAATTTTAGTGTTAATTTTTAGAAAAAGTTTATTTTTAGTTAATTCATTTTTCTTAAAAAATTCGTAAAAAAATTCAAAAATAGTTAAAAAATTCTAATTCTTTTTCCTAAAATTTTCTTTTTAAATTTGTGATTTTTAGGTATAAAATTTGTTGAAAGTAGTGCATTAGATTTTAAATTTCAGTTTTAGCTCACGTTTTTAATTTTCGTGTATTAAAATTTCGTGCTAGTTAATTGTTTTTAGTTTGTAATTCAAAATTCAAAAATCCTTCAAACTCAAATCTTCCGACTGTATCGATTCTCCAGCACAGCCTCGTTGGGGATAAATGACCTGGGAACATTCTATACTACTTATCGGTATTATTGATCTTGTTGATTTTTAGACTTATATATATTTTATATTTTATCATATATTATATATTTAGTATAAAATCGACCAGTCAGTTTTTGGCGCCGTTGCCGGGGAGGCTGTGATACCGATTTTCGTTACATTTGACAAATTGTGTTTGAATCTGTGAATATTTTCTTTTATAAAAAAACATATAAAAAAATACAAAAATATTTTTCATTTTCTTTTATTAGTATAATTATCAGATAAAAACCAAAGAAAAAACAAAAATATAAAAACATTGTCCATAAAAAAAAAAAGAGAAATAAAATTCACAAATTGGTAAAATACCAAAATATAATATTTCTTTGGTGTTTTTGTGTGTAAATAAATGTGTTGTGGTTGTGGTGGTCCCCGGGGGGGGGGGGTGAGTATTATCATACATAAACTTCGGTGAACTTGTTGGTTCCCAACTCGAACAAAAGATTTAAAAACTTGCCATTTGTGTCTCTTACGATGAACGGCTCACCTTGAAGAGTTAAACGAACTATAAAGTGGGTATAAGGAGGGTTGTTCCAAGGAATTCGTCCGAAAGGAGAAATAAGATTCGCGATATTACATACTCTTCCGATAACTGTGCGTTTATCTTTTTGGAGAGCTACCGTGAGTAATTAGATATTTGGTTCTGAGAAAATTGTCTTTCATTTTGTCCGTTAAAATAAATTGTGAATAATGAAAAACCAGAAATATCTTCTTTTTTTCGTATTCATTAATCGTTTCTTATACATCTTTTTGTTTAACTTTTATGACGTCATTCGATTATCGTTTGAATCCGATTTACGCGATTAAAGAATGCGCGACTTGTGGAGTTTTGTACACTGCAGACTTTTGTTGTTCAAAAAAGGGTCTTGAAGACAAGATTCTTGTTCCTAAACCCCCTCGAAATTGTGCAAGGTGTGCAAAGTGTGGAACCCCGGTTGATGGCCCGAATTGTCAAGGATGTGCTCTTTTACGAAAGAAATTTAAGGAAGATTTGTTTACATATTATGTGGAAAATGAATTTTTAAAAAGACTTCATGATACTTCCAATCATCGAAAGACAAATAACCAACGTTGTTAATGCTCCTCAAGAGCCATTCGTTGGTAATCAGGACCCCGGTGAAAATTCCTCACCAAGTCCTCTACACATTGACCATTGTTGTCACGAGTGCGGTGATTCGTTAGATGGAATCTTTTGTCGACAATGCACTTGTAAGTCTTGTGGAAAGGTGCTCATTACGGTTATAATTGCCCTCCGAGAGTTCCGATTATCTCTAATCCGGAACCATGCAAAAATCAAACCATTTATGAGCCCCTACAAAACTTGCAAGGTTTGCAACAACAATGTCTCTTTTGGGTACATGCCAAAAATGTGGGTGAAATGGAATACGGTGGATGTATGTTTTTATTGTAAAGTTGAAAATGGAACACAAATCAATGTTTCAAATCTGTACTCTTCTAACGATTCTCCAAGTGTGCAACATCTCCACAACCCAATACGTACCATACTCTCGTGAGTTATGTAGGAATGATTCTCATTACGGTTACGATTGTCACCCTCAGGTCCCATTTGTCTACAATCAGGACCCATGTTTCAATCAAAACTTTGATTATTTTCCACAAACTTCACCGAGTTTTCCACAACAATATCTTGTTGTGAAAATTGCGGGGGTCCTCATGAAACTTCCATGTCAACCAATGAATGAAGACTATTATCATGAGCAAAATTCTTGCTATGATTCAAATTCTTTTGGTTTGTACAGTACAACCCCGCAAGTGTACCGTTCATTCATCCAATCTTCAATTCCAAATGAGCTGCTTAATTCTAGCAACAAGCTTATGGAACAAATGGCAACCTTATGTGATTTGGTTGGTCAAGCTATACAGAAGAAGGAAGAAGAAGAGCGAATCGCGGAAGACCAAGCGGCTAAAGATCGATATTGGAAGATTCCCATTTGCTACGATGATGACGAAGACAATACCATTGCAATCACACCGTTTTACAATGAGGAACCGATTAACTCTCTAAGTATGGGGGACGAGCTATCTTGACACTATTCCAGCAACGGAATCGGGACGAAGTAATAAAGTCTAGTGTTGAGGACCTTGTCCCAATCCCAAGTGAGTCCGAGGGTATTCCCGACAAAATGTGTGATGTGCCTCTTTGAAAATACCACCCCTCTTAATGCTCTCAATGAACATTCTGAGATTGTTGTCAATTCTGACGATGATAATTCTTCAAGTGATGACGATTATCCCTACGGTGAGGATATCGATTATGTCGATGCATCACCTCCCGATGCTGAGATCGTCAGCTTAGAGGTGGTGGAGATTGTTGTCCTGGAAGTTGGAGGGATTGATGATGATATTCTTTTAACAATCCAAAGGACCAATACTTCGTGAAAATATTGTTGAATGTCAAATCTCTATTGCTAAGATCGATGCATTAAGAGATAATTTCCCACTCCATCTTCCGAAGTTGTGATCAAGTCTACCTCACAATTCCTAATTTTCTTGGAGGTGACTAAACACTGTGATTAATTTATTCCCGAATTCTGAAACTTTCCGCTTTAATCTAGAGGATTTGTAGTGGCAGTCTCACTAATCATTCTGTGTTATCTCTTCTGATTATAAAAGCTTTCTACGTTGATAACGATCATTTAAAGAGAGGGAGTAGTGGCAGATACCACTACTCATGTTTGGTTTTTCTCAATATGATTCGTTTATCTTTGATCTTTCGACTTGATCAGTTTACTCTCCCGATAGGAGTACTTTAAACATGAGGAGTTCGCGATGAACTCACTCAAATCATGCCTCTCCCGGAACTTGGAATGTTTCAAATTTAAGATTGCCCGATCCGGGAGATTTGACTTCTATTGACCCCGGGATTCGTAAGAATGTGTCTACAACTAATGTGAATGTACCATTAGAGGATGACCAATCTTCTCTCTTCGCTTATGTTGTATGGATCTTTCTTGCTTTTCTCACGTATCCCGTTGTCCCTCCACTATCTTATCTCCACGGGAATGGAAGATTCCTTTTTTGGACCCCGGCATTTCCATTTGATATTCTTTTATGCCGGATGTATCTCATCGGAGTGGAACTTTCATGAAATTCAATGTTTATCTAAACCACTTGAATGAAAGTCCGATGATGATTTTATCTTCCACTTGCTTCCCCATGAACTAATGAATTCGGGGTCGTGTCGAGCTTGTGAACTCGGTTACAAAAAAAAAGGCGCTTAATGGAGGACCCCATGTTTTCAGCAGTAGTAATAAATAAGTGTTTTTGTGTGAGGAGGCTTACATTTTCCATTACCCGTGTTTTGTCTATGTTTTGTATGCTTTGTGTTGTATGTCCAGGATTTCCCGGTTTGTGAAGACTCTCAAGTATCCACAAGAGTTTCACATCCTCAGCTTCATGTTGGGGTAATCCTGTATCAAAATCTAATGACTAACGTTTTAATCTTTTGGCAACACTTCATAAACGGCCTTAGATTTGCGTAGGAACCCCTTTAAAACATCGAGGACGATGTTTAGTTCTAGTATGGGGGGGATCTTCGATTTGATTTTTGCTTGCAGTCGTTGTTATCACGCAATCCCGTTTTTACCACCAAATTTTTGCAAGAAATACCAAAAAAAATCTATTAAAAAATTTCAAATCAAAAAAAGTGTTTTGTCACAGTTTTGACTTTCCTAATGGGTAGAATGAGAATAATTTTTGACTCGATCGGGAGTGTTGAGCCCTAGCTAGTTCCTCAACTTACCGCTTGTAGGCTAAGCTTTCACGAATTCGATTGCTTCGAATTTTAATAAGGTGAAGAACAAGAAGTGATAGAGTTAAAATATAGTTTATGTGAAGCAAGATTCTTCTAAAAACTTATATAATTTAATACTGCGTGGCTTTTTCTCCCATTAGTTCTAATCCACCTAATCATACGTGCTCAATTCAGTTTCAACTAAGTCAATCTATGTTTTTAGAAAAGCTTTAAAATTTGTAACCTGATTCTTTAAGCGAGATTTTATAGTTCTTATAATCAAAGTTAAGGCCAAAGAAGGTGATGAAGTATTGGAATGCAAAATGCATGTTAATTGAAAATATGCCAATTGAAGCATACATTGATTATATGGAGCAAGTAAAAGATGTGTCATGATATCCCACTCCGAAACACGAGGTGGGGGTTCAAACTAAGCATCTTTACTTCTAAGGATTTGGTGTGTTGTGATATCTCACCAGGAAGGAGGTCTAGGTGAGGGATTCAAATAAGAAACTTATCCTTAGCCATAATATAGGAAGAAGGTGTTGTTGTGATTTCACACTACGATAGGCAACGGGGTGGGTCTTTCAAACACTAAGAACATCGGTCGTTGGTGTGATATCCTACTAGGGGAGCGAGGCCTAGGTAGGTGTTCAAACTAAGCAACACATTCCTAGCTTTAAGAACTTATGATTATGATGATGAAGATGTTGCAAAAAGTTCTACAGTTAAAAAAATCTCGTTCTTTATAAATCAAGTTTCACAAGGGTTCTCTAATAAGTTGTTCGCTTTGAAGTCATGATTCATCTTGAATCACGACTATGGAATAAGTGACTTGGTTGAGTTGAAATGAGTACACACAGTTTAAATCATATATCCATGTTGGGAGTTAAAAGTTCACAAGTCTAGTATGAGTGCTTAGCATTTGACTTATAATGGACAAATGATCTTGTTTAATAGCGTAGGTTTGGATCTAGTGAAAAAAAAAATTAAAAAAATTTAATTATTTTTAAAAAAAAAATTATTTCTTTTTAAAAATTTTTAATTACTTATTCTTTTTAAAAAAAAAAATTTTTTAATGTTAAAAAAAAATTTTTGATTTTTTCTTTTTTTGTTTTTTCGTTTTAAAAAATAAAAAATAAAAATATTTTCTTGATCATGTTCACAAACTGGATCATAGATATAAGAACCGCCAAGTAGATGTAATTACGGATGTTGTGACGCGTGCATTAAGATTCCCGTCCCCGATTTTTCACTGTACATGATGTCAGTCATTAAGGTAATGAGTGGAAGAGAACCAAGCAATAAAACAAGTAACAGAGATTTCGTCATAAAGTCACACATTACCTCCACCACAAAATCGGCAAACTAGTTAGAGCGACCACAAGATGACCCATACGCCACGTGTCAAGAAGAACCACACTCTCACCCCCGCGCTCTGCAAATTATTCCTTAGAGCCCCCCCCGTCTTCTCTCTCATTCTCATGCGCTCTCCACCCCCCCCGCCCCTCGTCGCCGTCGACTTTAATAACACGGAAGGCACCAAACAGGATTTTCACGACCGAAGGAAAAGAAAAAGGAAAATCCAAAAATATTAGGGATAGTTAGTGTATAGATAAAAAAAATGGTGAAAACGGGATTTTCAAAACTTATGAGTCTTTAATTTCCTCGCAAATGAACACGTAGCTACTTTCGAAGTTATCGTCGAGGGTATTGTTCGAGATTCTGTGATTTTCCAAATGCTTACTTCATAGCATTTCGTGCTGGAGGACAACGGAACATACTTAGTATGGTGGGATTTTGAGTATGTGATGTTTATTACCAAATACCTCATTACTTTAAAACAAGCTTAAATAACCAAAACGGAACTAAAATGCCCAAATATACGCTTGTTTGGCTAATTGTATTGTGCTGGGAACGGATTACTAAGAAAAAAGACAAACAAAAACACGAAGCCAAAACGACCAAACGGGACCGGAATGAAAAGCAGAGGATAAAAGACAAAGTACAAAGTACAAGCACAAGCCTGGGAAATAGTCAACCCAAGTAAAACCCGAAGCAAAAGTCAAGAAATATAGTTTAGGGACTAGACTTGTAAATCTCTTAATACTTGTATTTATAAAAGATAATTCAAGAGGAAAGAAGAGAGCGGCAAAACTGCCATATGCCATAAGTTATTTTAACAAGGGGCAAAACTGCCAAGTCCTTTAAGTAATAACCACTAAGGACGTGTGATGATAAGGGTTGTTATAACCTTGGGACTTGTTTTGCAAGTCCCCAAAAGTTTTATTAGCTTAGGTTGCATGAATTGTAAATCACTCGGAGTGTGAGCGCGAATGTTATGAAATAGATCTATTCGAGATTGACAATCCCCGTTCGGGTGACTAACTATCGCCGGTAACGAACGTTATAACATGTCGGAACACGATTGGTTGAGTCTTCAGGGCCAACAATTTATTTATTTAACCAACCACCAAACTTCTCCCCATAACACTCAACCTCACACCAATACACCATGGATCAAACCTTACCTTCACTTCCACTAAACCCCTAGTCCTATTTGGCAATCCCACACTCTTCAAATCAATCCAACGGTGGGTATGAGTTCAAGAAAGCACAAGGGATTTCAACGGCCAAGATTAAAGCTGTGAACCTCTCACAACACAAACACAAGAAGACTGGACATCTATAAAAGAAGAAGAAGACAGAGAAAGTAGTAGTTAGTTTTTAGAGTGTTTTTAATTTTCAGTTTTCTTTGTTTTTTATTTCGTGTACTGTTCATCGTTTTCATTTAAG
>BQNB010180510.1:0-12671 GCA_026074375.1 Tanacetum coccineum | reverse complement strand
ATGTATTTTTGGTACGTTTTGGGTCATTTAAGTCCGATTTTAATGGTGAAAGGTATGTGTAATTAAACGCATACCAATAATAAAACAAAACACTCTCGCTGGCCCCACCTGACAAAAGCTGACAAAAGCTAAAAATTATTGGAAATCGCTATGCAAGTGTAGCGATCTGCATTAAATAGAAACTAGGGCTCCGATTTGAATTTAGTTAATAAAAATGGTTCTTTAGAATTGCGAAACGTGTCCATCTAGTAGATCGCTACCAATTGGTAGCGATTTAAAGGGTTACTTTTGAAAAAAAAACAACGCAGGTTGCTGCCAGACATTTTTTTCCTAAATGGGTTACATACGTAAATTTCGCTTTTTTTAATCAAATAACCAATTTTTTATTCCACCTTCATTTTTTTATTCTGATCTTCTCCTTCCTCCTTCATTCCATAAGCTATGTGGCTCTCATGCACACCATGATAATAAAAAGAAAGAAACAAGTGTCTCGTAGATACACAATGATACCTTATAATTCATCAAACCCAGGCGCTAACCATTTTTAACAATACCTGATTATTTAACACCAATATCACCACCCACCACAAATCAACAACCGTCGTGTCTTTGGGTTATCTGGCGAAGCTCCGTCTTCTTTACGGCTGTCCCTTCGCTCCGGTGTGCCTCTATCTGCTGATTTGATGTAGGTAAGTCTGATTATATCATTTTTAAGGTTTAATGAATTGGGGTTTATTTTTTAGATGATTAAAAATGAATTAAGGGTTAATTATATTACTTTTAAGGGCTAATTCTTAAAAGAGTCCAAAACCATATTGAAAATGCCTCTTTCACCTTTTCAATGTTCTTTTCTCAAACTAACCCAGCGCAACTTGGCAACTGAGCAACTTTATAAGAAATTGACATGTGTCCAGGTGTGTAAGAGATGTGTAAGGTATGTGTAAGGTATTTATACATGTTTTGTATAGGGCAACTTTTACATTTTGGGACAACTGTACTTTGGGCAACTGGTTTTTTAGTAATTTTACCCTATTATTTTATGTTAAAATAGTACTGTGGGCAACTTGTACATTAGGGCAACCAATTAATATTTTTTTGGGCAACTACTTAGTGGGTGTAGTTTTTAATAATATTTATGTTTTTCAATTTTATTGTATTTCATTACTCGTAATATTTAGTGTGTGTATAATACACACTTAATTGATACAGAGAGAAATACTCTTCATCTTCTCCCGCTCTCTCCACTCTCTCCAGCTCTTTTCACCATTATCATCTACCTTCATCTTCTCCCGCTCTCTCCACTCTCTCCAGTCTTCATCAACACTTCATAATCGTCTTCAACAACAGTTGCTGTTCTTTAATTTTGATCGAAAAAATGTGGTATTCAAGGGTAAGTAGATACCAGTTGGGTAGGGTTATACTGTGGTGGACTGGTGGTTGCTACTTCACATACTAGGTTACTTAGACATCTTTTTTTGTGTTGCATTTCATCAAGCCTATCTTTTTGGTAATGCAATAATGATGTTATCTGCAGTGAACCATTAACTTAGCTTTGGAAAATATTGACTACTAGTGGCAACATGTATGTGTGTGTGTGTGTTTTGGGTATTGTGGAGGGGCGGGGGGGCTACTCCACTATGAACTTGCTATATTGACTACTAATGGTGAATGTTGGTGGAAATTTCATGCTCACTATGCTAATGGTGGTTAAAATGTTTATGTTTGTTAATCTAGCACTTGATATGACACTTGTTTCTGAAATAAGAAACCACCAGTTTTGACATTTAGTAGTTTTAGTTAGTTATACCTTGTATATTCTAGTTAAATTTTAATTTGTTTCTTAAAAATTGGATTATGTGATTTGTGTAGATGTCATGGATCGATGAATTGAGAATTTACAAGGGCGCCATATCAAGCATATTGAATAGAGACTTGTCTTTCATGGCAATGACATAATGCTAATTTGGCGGAGGATGTAGGCATGAATCCATCAAATGACCATTCTTAGCCTATGCTGCCTCAGGATTTGTTGAATATATTGAAGATGGACCATCGATTCATGTGCATATTCTTATAGCTTGTCTCAGTTGCAGATGAGTTTCTCCCCTTAAATTCTATAAATTAGTCATTCATTGGTTACTTTTTTGTTTATACTTGGCTAATTACTTGGCATTGTACAGAAATGCCCCAAATTTTGACTCGAATACCATCAATACAAGACTTAATTTCTTTAGATAATTTAATACCTTTTCTTTGCATGCGTTCGGAAGTGGATATAGCTATCAAGATTATTCTTACTGCGTGTTTAATATGTATGAATAGCTAACAAAACTATAAAATCCCCATTTGCATAGAAAATATCAAAATTTTAGACGGACTGTAGTTTATGCTGGCGGGAATGCAACTGATGCAAATGTTCGTGTTAAACCGTAAACGACAAGTGGCTTAAAAAGTAAGAAAACTGAACGGGTAAACTGTCGTTCCTTTAAGCTTTACAATTCTATTCTCTTGAAATTTTTATATATGAAAGGCTTGCAGGTTAACCCGTTCCAAAATTATATGTTCAGTATAACCCATTGACTTTAACACCTCTACACACAATCTGTTTGTGACCAAATATTTGCTACAAGAGCGTGTTTATATGTGCAGGTTTATTTCGTACCAGCTGAGGTGCATGTTGGTATTGTAACCTGTGGTGATTTGTGTCATGGGCTAGATACTATGATCAGTGATGTGTTGTGCATTCGACCAAGTTAGCTGCAGGTATTAGTTTTGTATTGATTAAGTTATATTGCAGTCTGCTTTTTTTTTCAGGCTCCTGTTTTGTTAGAAGAATGTGCACTTGCTTTGTTTCTATTGCTTTGAAGAACCTTGCTGAATTGTTTGTAGTATGCAAATCCGTAACAAGAATGTTATGGCCTTTAAGATTACTATTATTTTAATTTGTGGTTTTTAGTTTATGACACGCGTTATATGAGCAGTATTTAATGTTAAGTCTAATTCTTAGCCAATAACATGATGTTTGTATGATCTTAATGTGTCTATTGGAACATTGCATAAATACTTGCTTATATAACGTAATATTGAACAGGTATAAGACAACGACCATGGGGAAATTGGCCGCTGAGATACGAGATCCCAACAAAGGTGCAAGAGTTTGGTTAGGTACGTTTGAAACAGCCGAGGGTCCAAGTCTTGCATATGATCAGGTTGCACTACGCTTCAAAGGGTCCAGAGTAAAACAAATCTTTCCAGAACGCGTCGATGTTCTGACAATTCGGCGATGAACATTATACGGATATTCAGGATGTCCGGTCAAGTAATATTGAATTTAAAGGTGAAAAGTGTTTTTACTTAAAAATATGGTTTTATAATTTGTTATTATATCAACCGTCTTTTATTATTTTTCCAAAAAACGTTGGATACATGCATCTCTTATTTGATCTATCAGCCATGGATTGCTAATGACAATGTCGAACAACGACTCTCTTATGGTCTTCACAATAATATGCTGAAAGACCCTTCCGTTTTCATGCCAACGGAGAAATGCTCTTTCCACGAACCTCGGCCTCTTGAAGCTTCTGTTCTCTCAGGTATTTTTCACGTCGGCTTTCCTGCAACTATACTATGTAAATCTATACATCTTCTGTAACAATAGTCTTATTTGTATAATTAAGTTTTTTTTGCCTTTTCGTTTTATGTTTTTGTTAATAGGGCATACATTTTAGCTGCTAGGAAATTGTGTCGGTCTATTCCATGAGAGGGGGCGAACATCCGCCACCACACAGGAAAAATGCTACATCCCGTCCTACATTGGCTATGAATTAGGAAAGTATAGAACACTCTGTGAATTATTTGCATTCTGTATGATATCAGATTCTGGACTTGATATAGTCATTACAGAGAAGAGAATGGCACTAATCAAAGCGTGGGAAGAGAATGAAAAAACAAAGGCGGACAACAAGCACTTATTTTCTCCAAAAACGTAAGTGGGTGATTTGGAGCTCGGTTATAATTGCATGAATGCTGCTACCAAATCGACGACATAGTCCATCGTAAGGAACCATCTTTGTACTTCAGATTCCCTCAATCGAAGTTCTTATTGCCATTTTACTTTTTTTTCAGCATTCAAATTTTTAGTCATGTTTTTGGAAAATTATGTGTACTTCTGGTAATTGCTTATTTACAGCTTTTTTTACATTGCGGACCTGCCCGCTGTCAAGAAATGAAAATTTTCTGTAGTAAAATGTCATATCGATGAACTTTAAATTAAAAAAATTCTGACTTTCTTATGGCGAAAAGGCTTAAACAACGTTTAGCTACTTGACAACATAAAGATATTGGGCAAAATTTGGGCAAAATTTTGTATGCATAATTTTGAGCTTAAACTATATTATTACAATATTAACATAAATTTTTGAATATAGGAATCTAGAAGGCTGCATGCTTTCAAAATATATTGGGCAAAATTTGGGCCATATGACCTGGATTCTTTTTAGCCAATGTATTTTGACCCGTTTGAGATAAAACAAAATCCTTATTGATTAATGTTTATAGTAGTACGGATTAAAATTTTCACAATGATTGATGTCCAGGGTCCTTTCATCTTGAGTGACACGCATATATGTTTAGTCTTAGAAGCTTCATACCTCTTACATATCATACAGACTTGCGTGGTAACTTTAACAATCCATTTTAGGCCAGCATTTCTGATGAAGAGTACATAATCACACCAATGGGTAATTTTTACGTTAATATGTTTCAGTTGATGCATATATTCCAGTATCTTAAGTATTTTAAAAACCTACTAATAACCATATTTCTTTTTATCAGACAACCAGAAAGGGAAACAAAATGATACTATGGTCAATGAAGGTACTTACTCTGACCAGGCTTGTTAAACATTGTTACAAACATTAATGAGAGATAGAATGTATGGTTTATCATAATCTGAGACCAGTTATGTCATCCCAAACACGCAGATGATACTCAGGATCCAGCTGAAGATGAACATCAACTAAACCGTGTGAGGAACTGGGTCAAATCTTATCATCTAGACAAAGTTGAGGTCACTGATGCGCTCTCAACTTTTGTTGACATCTCACTGGTACACTTTCTTACCTTTATTTCACCAATGCGCATGTTCGTTCCTCTTAATTACGCAACAATGACATAATGTTGTTTGTTGTATTTGCAGACTCTAATTGAAGGTAAGCAAATAGTCTGATCGGAAAATGAAGCTAATAAAGCTGATATTCGTTGCAGTCATTCCATATGTTCAATTTGGTTTTTTAGATATTATGGAAAAGCTTGTTGATGAAGGCACTCTAGTAAGAGATGGAAAGGACATTTTCAGTATCATGAGGCCAAGGGTCATCTTCTACGCTTCTATTACTTAATTTTTCAATACCCCTTTAATCATTAACTAAATCTTTTTGTTATTTAATAACTGTCAACTGTAGAATTTGGGATATGAATTTGATACTATGAAAAATGAAGGCGATGGCTATTTTACACCAAATAAGAAAAGTCCATCCAACACAGTTGAAGGTCTTATCTACATGAAGGTAAACTCACATCTGTCTGCAGTTTTCTTTTTCTTGACATTTATTAAAACTATACTTTTTATCGTTTAATGCAGGCACTCTATCATGCTCTTCCAATGGACTACATTACTATCTCTAAGCTGCAAAGCAAACTTGGGATACATCTACATTTAGTGTAGTTCATTCCATTGGGTCAGATCTCACACGCACAAAGGACAGATCCAATCTGCATCACAAAGTCCAGCTGACATATATGGCAGTCTTTTCCACCTTAAGAAATATATTAAATATTAGATAGATGTTATTGATCATAAGCTTTACTTGTTAGTTTCCTTCCTGAAGATTAAAACTACGAATCGCGAAATATTTATTTTACATATCAGTAATAGCTAGTTAATATGATATTCACCTTACTTGTTATTATGTGGTGATGACTTCATGCCATATGTATCAGTACTTAAAAAACATAGGAAACAATTATAGTTTATCATTTGTTGATCACTTGCTTGAACCGATAAGGCGATTTTTAAGTTTGACTTTAGGAGAGTAACTTATACTTAACCTTCTCATTCAAAGATGATCATCAATAATAAGCACCTATTGTGAAGTTAGTCCCTTAAAGAGTATGATTATAGTGATTACCGACCCTATTAAACCATCAGTATTTGATGCATTAATTAGTTATGTCTCTTTTTCGCTAGAATTAACAGAGATGGATCTTGCGTAAAGATATGATATTTGTTGAGCCGGGACACATATAATTTGCAACAATACATACAGTATTATTGTGATCCAAAATATTTATACATTTGCTGTAATCATATGCAAGAAAAATGACAGGTTGTTCTGTTAAGGTTAAAGGTTAACATATCTGCACTCCTGGTGCCCTGACTCATAAATTAGATCTTTTAAGCTGTAATGTGTTTGAAACAGTACTAACCCTGTTACTATAGTAACGTGTTTTATGAGTTACGACCTCCTCATAATTATATAGTTATTAACTGTGCATTCAATAAATAGTCTTCATATATATACAAGTTGTCCGGTGCAATGTGCTTAGAACGTGCGATATCAAGAAACTATCTGCGGACAGATGTCTTGCACCTAACCTACGGGATTTTGGTTGTATTAATTGTGTTTGAATAAAATGGTTTAACTAAATGATAGGAATGTTAGAGAATTACTTAATTTTGTGACAATCAGAGCTTGTTGGTATCAACGTACGGCCTGATTTTATTGATAACCACCAGCTTATCTCCAGCATTGCATCCTTCAGTTACTGAAATTGCACCTCAGCAAATCTTTCAAAAACTAATTCACAATCAAAACATTAGACAAATAATTACTAATAAAAAAGATAGGATGGTCTGGTACAACCTACATAGCATTAACCATCCAAACAATTAAACAAAAGAATCCAGACAACCAAGTATGAAAATAAACAACAAAAGAAGTTTCAGAATCAATTATCACGCCCAACATCAATGACCAACACATTTATTGCATATAGTTATTCAAGCGCGATGATTGTCTCATAATTCTTCCCCAACAAATCCTATTATAGCAAGGAGAAATTTCGGTTGCATAGAGCTGAGTCCATTCCATAGCATACTGCTAAGCCATGGAAACAATTGTTCGACAACAACCAATCTACTATGATTGACCAGACTATTATAAAGTCGACGATCATTAACATTGACATTCAAGGTTTGTTTATCACTCTCTTTTTTAGCAGGGTGTTTAAATGTGTGTTTCGAAAGTAAATAATGTGATTATTTTAGGGTCGATTTATTTGTCTCCTTATTTACGCACCATCTAATCAATATTCTGATTATTTGTTGTTGGCGATTGTTTTCTACAGATTGTTGCCCAAATTTAACACGTTTAAGCTACAAATTTCCCGTATCTGGATTAAAGCAAGCAGAAAAAGATGGACCCGATCTGTTATCACTTTGTAACTTAATAGGTCTTACAACCGTAACAACAACGGACTACATGCCACTTTATCCTGACATGGTTTATGAACATTTAGTTTTAATCTATAATATAACTTATAGGTTTTTGGTGTATATGTTTTGCACAACTCTTTTTTTGTTAAATGCATTTTATTTCTTCTCATTTCGTTGTAACCAAGCAGGACTATTGTATCAATAATAAAAATGCAGAAGTAAATATTCATAAAATTAGCAGAATACCTTTCCGCCTATGTCAAAAGCAGCCCCGCAGACCGCAACAACGCGCGGGCACCAAAATGCTTGTTATTGACAAATTAGGTTGCGGCTAAAGGGAACAACGTTGTGATGTATCCGGTTTTGTAACAAATCTGGAATGTATAAACTTCTGAAAATGTATTCAAAATTTAGGTCATGTGCCACTTTAATGTATCATGAACCAACAAAATATACTCTGTATTTTTTAAGACAATCAACCCTGATTTATATGATTGCAATTGCAATTTACACATTCTCAACAATTCACTGATTTATTGATCATCATATGTAGTCCTATTAACAAAATAAATATTGACAAATATATACCATAAAAAACATACAAAAAAATATATTCTGATTTCCATAATGAGACACAAGAATCAATTGTTAATACAATTAATAACAATTAATTAATAACTTAAAACAATAAAAATTAAAATCAAATCAACTTAACAATAAAAAAACATTACTAAAATTTCCCAAGCTCTCCACCAAGATTATAGTTAGAACCACTGTAATATTTCCACGCATTCATCGTCAATGCAGGTTCCAAAAAGTACAGATCATTGTAATATTTCCACGCATTATCAAACATATTCGGACCTTGTGGACTCAGAACATTCGGTCCCTGCAAACCCTGCATAACATTCAGTCCCTGTCCCTGCAGATGTTGCAGCACATTCGGTCCCTGCAGACCCTGCATAACATTCGGTCCCTGTCCCTGCAGACCCTGCAGCACATTCGGTCCCTGTATAGGAGTGTTATTATTTAAATTTGAACCGAACAAAGCCGGAGCATTATTCATCATCAATAACTCATCAGCTCGAGTTAATACTTTTCTCTTGAGCTCTTGCAACGAAGAAAGATATTGTTCTAACTCAGCCACATCCTTCCCATCAATCAGCTCATCAAACCAAAACTCACTACCTGTTTTATATCTTTACGCTTCTTTTCCAACTCCAACTCACGTTGGACCTCGGCATAATACTCTTTAAACTCATTTGTTTGCAACGCGTCTACATCCACGTCCACATCCTTTTCATTAGCAAGATATGTGTTGATAAGTGCATCAACATTAGGGTGTCCAGCTGCAGTATTAGGGCAAGGTATTTTTATGCCACTTTTGGTATATATGGCATACGTAATACCTGCAGGTTGAATTCAAGCAAGCATGATACAAATCAATTGCTAGCTTAAGGTCTTGAATAGTATGGTCAGAAATCATAATTCATATACCAGTGAGAGAGCCATGATCAGTATGCCAGCCACACCATGATGACATGGAGTCATCATCTTGAGGATCGTTACTGCATCTAAAGATTGGTTACGGGTCAATATTGATCCATGAAGCGTAATTTACAATGACACGCAGTGATGGGGTGATGGGTTATAGTGTCGACGTGAAAGAATATTTACCCTTTTTCAGCAGGAAAGTAATACAACAAACGGCCTTTATGACACCGAGAACGAACCTTTCAGCAGATCTGCGTAACTAGAAAATAACCATCGGATATCTTTTAATAGTACTCTATCTCACTTTTGTATTTAACGGATTTCCAGATAAATTATAGAAACATGATCCAAGAACATATTTCACCTGGTTTTCCAGACTCGAGCTTTTCTTTCCCATGGCTCCATCCAAAGTTATACCTTCATATAAATGGGTCAATTCAGGTTATTTCTTATAGCTAACGGGTAGGGAAATCGTGAATATAACAAAACTAGCTTAATAGGATCATCATATTATACCTGCTTCGGGGATCTTCTAGTTCCTTCAATACCTCTTCAAGAAGGCTGGCCAACCTAGTTCAAACGATAAACACCCTTTCTTATGATGATGCTAATCAATAGCTAACATTTCATATAGAACTGAAATGTCTTACCTAGGAGCAAGATTCAGAAGGTTCTGTCTCAATGAAGCATAACCGGGAACCTACACCAAATGCAGCGCGGTTTCAAATACCAAACGCAAAGCTAAAGGCAAACACATTAATATATGTATGCGCTACATTCATTGAATGCAAAATCAATAAACAAGTGAGGTCAAAATATGGAATGTATGATCTAGCTAATTACATATTACTATAGTATCTCGTAAATTATAACTTATGCTAAACTTTCTTACATCAGAAATAGATAAGATTCCCAATCCGTCCGGACCGAACCCTTGTTCGATTTTCACCGACAAATCAGCATCTTTATCCTGTATAATGAAAGAAGCATAGTCACAACACACATATATGTAAACAAGTTTAAATCATTCAGGGGCTAGTTGTGATTGCAGTTAAGCAGGTTTAAGTGCTTCTTATTATGTGAATTATGAATTATGTTCCACAAAAGTACGGCTTCAAACATACAAAACTACTTTTATATACTTAAAAATACGCAGATAAACAATTATATAACCAATCCAAAACTCCTGCTTAAAGTCCTTGCGTCATAAAAGAGAGAAACTTTAGAAAAAAAAACTTTAGATAAACAATTATATAACCAATTCAAAATTGTCTCAAAACACATCAGAGACAAAACAACAGCCAGCTTCACCAATTCACCACGTTTTTAAGGATATCCTAAGCACCAGACTAAATTTCCTCCTGATGTATGTAAAGTTATATATACGTAATAATATCCAAAGTATAGAAAATTCCAAAACTACCTATGAGGACAAAGGTAGTAGGAAAAATCTTACAAAAATACTACACGTTTAACCGGTAAGTGATTACCGGCATTGCCTGGTCTTTAGATCCCTTATTTTATGCAGCTAGCATCCTCACATAGACAAGGGAGCTAAGAACCCGACCAGGCATCACCAAAAACCTCTGAGCTCTACCAAATTCTCTCTAGCTTTATGGATATCACCTATGCTCTAATTTTATTGTTTTTGGTTTTTTTTTATGTTTATATTAAGTAGTAGCCGAAAGAAAGTAGCAGTTTTTTTATTTTTATAGAAAATGTTATAAAATTGTTACGGCCAAACGATCACAAAAGGTTTAAAACCAGGGATGACAAGTCTTTCATCAAAATTACACAGATTTCACAGTATTACAACCCTAAGATCACACTAAATATGACCCATAGTAGCAGAGGCGGAGAAAAAAGGCAACAAGGTACCAAAATGGATTTGCTTCCGGCTCTGGTAACCCCCCTCCGCGAAAAACTCATGGGCCCACCAGAGAGATTTTGCGGATAAAAAGGTGAATTCGGCTCCTGCAGTTAGTGCCACAATGCCAGGGGAACAAGGTAGGCACGTGCCCCCTAGCAGAAAAAAATTGTAATGTAAATTTTCTAAAAAATCTCATTATTTTTGTAATTTGCCCCTTAACGAACCAAGTTGTAGCGTAGTTTCTGAAATTTATCAAAGCTCCTCTCCTGCCTAGGAGCTTATAAACAAAATCCAAAAGCTAAAAGCAACATTAGTATATTTTAAACACACCTATGTATTATTTAATTCCAATCAACCAAAAAACACTTTTAATAACATTTTTCAAATAAAAATATAAAGTGAATATTAAAAAAGTAACATACTGAAGATTTAGTGTGAAATGGGGGAATTTTTTATAGACGACTTTACGGAGAGTAGGATTCGTTCTGCGACGTCCATCTCAGGGCCGGAGAGACGGCGAAGATGTGACCTAACAACACTATAAACAACATACATATCATGTTTATAATTGATAGAGATAAAGTATGGGTTGATTTGATATAAGGGAATTATTGTGTTATTTATGATGTTTATGGGATGGTCAATATGTGTTTATTATTTGTTTGGATTAGGTTGATGGAGGACGAACGTGCCGCTGTAAATGTGTTTTATACCTTTTGATCATATAAAAATTAAATTTTTGGATTAGATTAATTGAACTTATTGTCCAAGAAAAAATAATTACTTATTAAAATAATAGTTTCTGGTGAACTGGTTGCTCAAAGTACTAGTTGCACAATACCTAAAATAAGCTAACATGTTAAAAAGACAAAAATGTCCAGTTGCCCAATACATAGTTGTCCTAATAATACTAGTTGCCCTACAGACATAAGGGTACATATACCTTACACATGTACTATATACTTTTGTACCTTTAGGGACACTTGTCACTTTCTGCATAAGTAGCACCGTTGCCCTGGTTGCACGGGTTATTTTAGAAACAAAAAAGCCATTGGGTGGAGAATGGCATTTCACTTTTGATTTTGGACCCTTTTAAGAATTAGCCCACAAAATAATATCTTCCAAAAGGGATTATTAATCACAATAAACCTCAAATCATCACATATCTCATAAAAATCACCACCGTCAACACGGTACAAAATCTGAATAAACTGACAGAAAGTCAAATAGTCAAAGGACTATTAATGAAATATTCAGAACACAGAAAGGGCAAAGGTTACAAAAACATGAGTTGGAACTTTGTCTTATTGATTTTGAATTCAAAATGGCATCCAAGGGTTTAAGGGGTGTTGGTTTGGACGCATACATGCATAAGAGGGGGGGGGACCAAATGGTTTTTAATATTTTATGATGCTAGTGCTCTTTCATGATTTAATTTCTAAGTCTTCCAATGCTCATTTTTAAATAAAACACGGTTTACGCAAGTAACGAAACGAATAACGGTATCTCCGAAAATTATGAAATTTTAAATATTGCCTTAATATATAAAAACGTAGCCATTGCCAAAATACTACAACGTTAGGTGTCCCGATTTGCTCCTGACGACGATTCTCGGATAAAAGCGGAACAACTTCCCGGTTAAACGAAAAAGTTAAACGAAACTTTTAAAAATTCAAACTACTAAACGGAAACGGCTAATTTATTGATCGGAAATTTTTGGGGTGTCACAGTAACGAAATACAAATAACCATAAGCCTTTTCCTTTACATAGCATGTCTATTTGGGTTAACGGGCCAATGTGTGTCAGTGTGT
>BQNB010180508.1:0-12671 GCA_026074375.1 Tanacetum coccineum | reverse complement strand
CTAAGGTTACACGATAGTCAAGGAATATCTAACGAAACAATGGTCAAACAAATAGATCAAAAAAATTAACTAGGGAATAATTAATAAATTAAATGACAAGGGCAAAATTAAACATAATAAATATCAAGTATCAACAAATTAAGCCGAGACCAAATAAATTATTAAAAATAATTAATTGAAATCAAACTGTAATTGTTGAGGAATCATGTACAAATCATGCTGAAATAATGCTCTCGATCTTCTAGTTAGAGCCCGTGGGTTCACCCTATACCCGAATCAAGCAGGCAGGATACCTGTTCCTTCTTTCTTCTTGCTGCGTTGACTAACCAAAAGGGAATAAATCCCTTTTTGTTGCCTTGTGTCGGCAGATCCCACGAGATGGAACAAAACCACCGATTGAATGAATGATATCAAATTGATATCATAGACTATATATAGTTAGTGATAAGTTTCATCCTTGTACGCAAATGGCCCCTGGAGTATGGGGTTCAAAGTGAAACATTGTAATATTTTGTACAATATTATCCCCTGTGATTTTACAGCGTAACCAAATACATGGTTACGCCGTAATACTCCTGTCGCGGCTTTCCTTCTTTATGTGATAATTTCGGTTACGGCGTAATAAATAATCACGTTGCACCATAACCATTAGTCGGCAATAATATAATTTCCATAATAAAAGATTATGGCGTAACTATATGGGACGTTACGCCGTAAAGCCTCATCAGCACCAAATCTTCGTATTAAATAAATGATTGTCTTCAAAGCTTCCAAATCTTCGTGATAAATAACTGATTACGGCGTAACCCAAAAGACGTTTACGCCGTAATCTCTTCGTCAGCAACGTTACGGCGTAACCAATGTGTCAATTACGCCGTAACACATGAATAATGCGGATTTTGATATAAAAACCCGTTTTTCCGCATCTTTTCCGCTCCATTGCCAAAATTACCTAAAATACAGAATATAAACGATTTAAGTATCAAAATGACATAAATCAGTGCAATAAATGTGGGAATTTTGATATGAAAAAGTATTAAATATTTAATGTTATCAATTATTGTTTAAAGTGATTAGGTCCTTGTTATTTCACGGGATTTTGCTAATCTTGATTAAACCGGGAAAATAAGTTAATACTTTATGGGATTTTACTAATCTAAGATAAACCGTTGAAAATAACTTGTGTTTGAGATGTCACAAATCTCTATGACATAAATCTCTATGTCACAAATCTCTATGGAAGAGAAATACATAAATCTCTATGGAAGAGAAATACATAAATCTCTATGGCAGAGAAATACACAAATCTCTATGTCACAAACCTTTATTGTCACAAACCTTTATTGTCACAAATCTCTATTGTCACAAATCTCTATGAAGTGAAATTTTTGGCAGAGTTTCATTTCCTTGGAATATAACAAATCGCTATGGAATGCGTAACTTGTATTACATAAATCGCTATATGAAGAAATGTCACAAATCTCTACGCACAAATCTCTATTGTCACAAATCTCTACCAAATAAGTTATAAAAACCGCTATGAAGACAGTTGCACAAACCGCTACGAAGAATGCACAAATCACTACGAAGCTAGTACACAAACCGCTAGATGCACAAATCGCTAATCTTCATACATAAATCGCTACCTTCAAACACAAATCGCTATTCTTCAAACTTTCTGGAAAATAACTTTCTAAATCTCTTAAAAACACACTTTTGAACATTTTTTTATCCAAACCTTTTGTACTTCTAACTAAAACTAGGCTAGATTCATCATAAAAACATAAACTTTAAGTTTTTTAACAACAAAAATTTTGAGTCTTCAAAAAAACGTACGAACTAACCTTATAACTTTAAAAAACTTAAATTTTGATCTAAAAACGCACACAAACGAATCACAAAACACTCCTAGGCTCTTGATACCACATGTTAGGCTATCATTTCATCACCAAAACACACGAAAATATGAAAAATCTTAGAGAGAGAAAGAGGTTTTAGAGAGAGAAATAAAAGAAAGAAAAATGGTGACTTCTATTATGAGAAAATGAGAAGCAACACCCTCCTAACATGTTAAGAGGGTTGTATTTATACTACAAAGAGTGTGGACTCCTTGTTGGGTCGGTTTGGACCTTCTTTGTGCCGAACTTAATACAAATGGGCTTAAAGCCCGACACTTAGGCCTAATTAGCTTAAATGAATTCCCGTAAACTATGTTTTCCTATACAAGGCTCGGGAATATATAATGACCATCACTTTACATAAAAACATAGCTAATAGTTTGAGAGTTAGCAACCAATGTAAGAGGATCTAGATATCTTTCACGCATCATTCAAACTTTATTTGCATGTCCCTCATGTTGACTAAGATATGCATACAGCTGATCATAGTCGGTATAATACATATTCTTTGTTAACTTGACATCAGTCATAAACTTGCTCCATTCTGGTTGAAGAGCGTTTATAAATTTTGTATTCACTTGAACTTGTTGCATTGTTATGCCAATTGTGTGCATATCATTTATAAGTTGAGCAAAGCACAAGTAATATTCATGAAGTGATTGATTGACCCGGACTGAGTAAACTTCGATGCTATAACGATCATTGTCCAGTTTAATTCCATTCTTGATCTGATCGTTCTAATGCCTTCGAATGAGTTAAATTGATCTCTTTCCGGGATAACTTTATGACTGGAATATGGTTGTACAAGGGACATACACGTCTGGTGGGAGACATGAAGAAACAAATGTTTGTGCTTGAACTCACAGTCGATCTGAGAAGTTGTCATGTGTGTGAGTTCAACATATTTCTTCTTACTAATTTGACACTATTTATTCTAAATTGGATAGATCAACGAGGTCCCATTTATACAAGAGTCAAGCACTAATTGTACCGTTTTTATTTGCCTTTGATGTAGTAGCTATATTACGACTCTCCTATGAGTTATACATTGACTTGTCAAGCATATGAGGATGGACGGTTCTGAGCACCGGCAACCATCATGTATTCAGCTAAGGTGGTCATTTTCAATTGATTGTTAAATGTGAATAGATGTAATATTAGATCGTTGCTAGTGATAGAGGTTGAGTGTGTTAAAGAGTTGTTTGTTTAGTAAGTGATGGAAATGAAGAGTCTTGCAGGCGGATTTTACTAAAACTTGATTAAACCGAGAAAATAATGATGAAATAGTTGGTTTACGCGGGGGTTTAATCAAGCTATTGTTAGTCAACTGCTCATCGTGATCACATAAAAGTAAAACGCTGACACCAGACTATCACCCCCTCACCCGCCTCTACAATCACCCCTACTATCGCATATCATAATACTTTCACTTGCTCTCCTGCGCGAACGATACTAAGTACCCCCCCCCCTCGTCTCCATCTCATCAGGTTAGTTAAGTTTCAACTCCTTGGTCCAATTCATCCGGTTAACAAGTGTGGCACAAAACTTATAGCTCAAAAATCGGTTAAGGCCAAAGTATGTTATCAAATCGGTATAAGCCAAATGCTAGGGGTTTTGTCACAAAATGCGGTGTTGTAAGCATCAAATGGATGTGTACAAAATGGTTGAAGCCAATGCTGAATGTTTCTTTGATTGTTTTTATCATTTTTAGGATGTTCAGAAATCGGGTGGTTTAAGCACAACATGGAACTGTAGTGCAAAATGAGTCTCCATCCAACACTTGTCACAGAACCTCGGTAAGAGAAAAAATAAACAAATCGCAAGGCTTAGTAGTTAATACTTATGTGGGCTACATCGACGGTGTAACGTAGATATAGTGGCGAATTCCGATTGATAGAAAATTGGCAATTTCGTTGTGTTAGAATGGAAAATGGCGATTGACGGTGTTATAAAGAATATGGAATATTTCGGGTTAAACGGATTTTACAAAACTTGATTAAACCGAGAAAATAATTGAATATTTTGCGGGATTTTACAAATCAACGAAGAAACCATGAAATAATAATTCTTGTTCTTGAAAAGTGGTAATATCGGTGTGTATGTTAATTTGGCACAAATTGGTTAACAAGATGTGGCTAAATAATCGGTATAGGCCCAATGTTGTCAAAATCGGACGCTAGAGCCATAAATTGCTTCTATTGTTTTTTTTCGTAATCGTCAAGATCGGTTAATAGCTCAAAGGTATTGTGTCTAATAATTGGTTTAAGCCAATGCTGTCAAAATCGGTTAAGCCAAATGGATGTGTCAAAATCGGTTCCAACAATGTGGCATACCGGCTCAAGAGAATAAATTAATACTAATGTATCAGTTAATACTTATTGTGGCATATCTCGGTTAACTAGAAGTGCAATTCAGAGATTCATAGAAACAATGGCATTTCGTGTTAATGGGAAAATTGGCAATTACGGTTAACTAGAAATGGAAGATTTTGGTTTTTAACAGGATTTTACAATAAACTTGATTAAACGAGAAATTAATTGGAATATTTGTGCGGTTTTTACAAATCACAAAGAAACCATGAATATATATATTCTTGTTTCTTGAAAAAGTAGGTAATTATCAGGTTGTAAGTTAACTTCTTGGCCAAATCGGTGTAACAAGTGTGGCAAAGTAACACGAGGTTAGGCCAAATGTTGTCAAAATCGGATAAGCCTATTGCTGTTCAAAATTCGGTTAAGCCAGTTGGATGTGTCAAAATTGGTTGTAAGCAAAATGCTCCTGTCAAAATCGGTGAAGACCAACAATGGATTGTGTCATAATCGGTTCCCAACAAGGGTGTGCAAACTCGGCTAATGAGAAATATAACAAATCAAGTTATATACTTATGTGCACAATTCTCGGTTAACTAGAAAGTGCAATTTGATATCATTAGAAAAATGGCAATTTCGGTTAATGGAAAATGGCAATTCCGGTTAATAGAAAATGGAAATTTTGGTTAAACAGGATTTTACAAAACTTGATTAAACCGAGAAATTAATTGAATATTTTGCGGGATTTTACAAATCAACGAAGAAACCATGAAATAATAATTCTTGTTCTTGAAAAGTGGTAATATCGGTTAAGTTAACTTTGGCCAAATTGGTTAACAAAGTGTGGCAAAATCGGTTAGGCCAAATGTTGTCAAAATCGGATAAGCCAAATGCTGTCAAAATCGGTTAAGCCAAATGGATGTGTCAAAATTGGTTAAGCCAAATGCTGTCAAAATCGGTTAAGCCAAATGGATGTGTCAAAATCGGTTCCCAACAAGTGTCAAACTCGGCTAAGAGAAAAATAACAAATCCAGTTAATACTTATGTGGCAATCTCGGTTAACTAGAAGTGGCAATTCTGATTCATAGAAAAATGGCAATTTCGGTTAATGGAAAATGGCAATTCCGGATATAAATGGCATTCCGGTGTAATAGAAATAATGGAAATTTTGGTTAACTCAGGATTTTACAAAACATGATTAAACCGAGAAATTTAATTGAATATTTTGCGATTTTTACAAATCAATAGACAAATGAGTGAATACTAATGAATAATAACCTTGAGTTCTTGTATCAAAGTCGGTAATATCTTCTGATGGTTTTAAGTTAACTTTTGGCTCAATGCGGTTAACAAATGTGTGCAGAAGTAGGTTGAGGCCGAATTGTTGTCAATATCGGGATAAGCCATATGCTTGGTCAAAATCGGTTAAGCCAAATGGATGTGCTCACAAATATTGGTAAGCCCTAACATGCTGTCAAAATGGTTGTTAAGCCAATATGGATGTGTCAAAATCGTTCGCAACAATTTTTTATAGTGTTTTTATTTCTATTAGTGTCAAACTCGGCTAAGAGAAAAATAACAAATCCAGTTAATACTTATGTGGCAATCTCGGTTAACTAGAAGTGGCAATTCTGATTCATAGAAAAATGGCAATTTCGGTTAATGGAAAATGGCAATTCCGGTTAATAGAAAATGGAAATTTTGGTTAAACACAATTGGCAATTCGGTTTAGGTTAACACACTATAGCAATTTCTAGCTCCTTCAAAAAATCCAGAAACAACTTTTCAATTTTGTGTTTTTTTTTCTTGAATAGTCTTTTGTACAACAATAGTCTTTAGCTTACCTACCAGAACCTTAAAAACACAAACTTGATGAAATTTAACACCTAAATTTTTTGTACTATTCGGTTCGAGTAGAAGCAACACAAACGTACCCTTTTGATTCAAAAAAACGCACACAAAACACTCACAATCACCTCATGGTGACTGATACCAATTGAAGAATACACGTTATCTAATCACACACACAATCTTAACAAGAAATCTTAAAGAGAGAAAGAGTGGTTGGACACTTCTAGAGAAAGAAACAAAAGAGATAATATTATATTAATGAAATGACCAACACCCTCTCCAAGGTATGAAGAGGGTACTTATATCCCTTACATGGCCGGACAACCCATGTGCTTTTCATGGACTTGGCCCAGTTACCTTACTAAAGTTCCAAATATTATCTACGAGCTACATTTTACATATTAAGGAGTGACCGAGTCTTTTATCGATTTCTAACATATAAAAGTGCGGCATACTTCTAGTATTTATTGCTTCATTCATTTTAGACTAAAGTATGGCGTACTTAGGGAAAAGTATGGCGTACTTGGTCATGTTTTTTGTCATTATTCTTAATAATCTTCTAGCTAGTCTTGCTTAAGGTGTAAACACTTGTATCATGAATACTTTTGAGCTTAGACTATCTTCAAGTGAACCTGCACACATTTCATGCAATTAAGTATCAAAAGTTCACGAGAAATGATAAAATATATATAAATAACGTCGCCGAAAATATGTATAATTAAGGCGTTATCACTTCAACACATAAACAGACATACATAAATTGTCTTAAAACATACAAATAGATAACCATTACATAAAACTCAGCATTGTTTTTGTTATTGCACCATCAAACTGATGTTAATTCATTTGATACTTTCCTCTCATGCATGCTCTCTTCTTCCTTTGACCTCCACCATCCAATGTTACTTGTGATCCCATTGGCTAACTTGTGCTTCCTGATACCTCAATTGTCACCTCTTCTGGCAATCCTTCCTTTCTTGTTCCCTTTTTCCCTTTTCCACTAACTTGTTTCTCTCTTGGACTCATACAACTATCCTATTATGGCCCTGTCCACCACATTCACCACAAGGGACTGTACTAACCTTCTTTGACATCTTCCTGCCCTTCATCATCATCTTTATAGCTTTTTTAGCCATCTCATCCTTGTGTTCTTTTCTCCTTTTCCTTGGTCTACTTACGGGAACATGGTGGTTAGAGGGCAGTCTCAAGCTAGGGATCCTGCATTTTGGACAAAAAGTTCTATCATTAATAGGTTCAACCTTATGCTAATACATCTCCATCCATGTGTTTAACTAATAACATTGAGCCACCCAATCCTCTAGTATCCCAACCTCTTTGCCATGAGCTGCCATGTTGTACATTGTGGCAACAACATGTTTACATGGCATGCCAGTTAGATCCCGTCTCTTACATGTATAATTCCTAGAAGTCATATTCACAATACATTGGTCATTCTATGGTCCTTTACATTAGTATGTGTCACCCTTATTCTATAAAACTAAATAATCATTTGCTTCTTGCTTAATGACCCTAAAAATTGCAGTTTTAATTAGGGTTAAGAGACCATCACAACTATTTATCACCTATTGTACATTCACAAATTTCATTATAAGGTACTCCAAAATATACTCTAAACAACCAATGATTGGTTGATCTTTACCATCCACCAACTTACTCTTAAAAGCTTCGCATAAGTTAATAAGTAGAATGTAACATTTAGCTCTCCATGTATGTTACATAAAGAGCCAATATAACTTTCAACATTCAAATAACTTCATGAAAGATATGTTAGGATTATAACGTACCTGAAAAATGAAACCTAGACCATGATGATCGTAGTATCTTTTGTAACTAATCACGAGCTTTAGGTTTGACTGTTTTGATTTCCTCTATAACTCGATTGAACTAAACCACTCTTGATGTTGTTCCACACTTCTATAGAAGATCCTTGAATATTCTTCCTTTGTATACTAATAAGACGTAATTTTATACACTTTTTAGGGGCCATTTAACCCCTAAAATCATGCAAGTATGCTCGTTTATTGCACTAAATCCTTTCTTTTGGTGTTTTAGGTACTTAAAAAGCACTTGGATGGAATATGCGTGACTTGGGCTTGATTTAGGGAAAAAATGAAGGAAAAAGACAAGTTTTAGCTTTATGACCACCTTGTGACTTGGGCTTGATTTAGGGAAAAAATGAAGGAAAAAGACAAGTTTTAGCTTTATGACCACCTTTCTGACGCCTGAGTGCCCAGAAAGTGTTAAAATAAATGCGATTTTGACCACTCAGTAAATCCCAACAGCCTCCCTGACGTCGTCATGGATTATGAATCTTTTACGAAAATACCTGACGCCGTAACTAAATATGCCTAGAAAACTGATCTTTTGCACGCAAAGTTTCAGATATTGTTTTGGTTATAACTCCTTCATACGAACTTGGATTTAGATGATTCAAAAGGCCACGTGAGTAGGAAGAGAAGATCTACAACTTTGGAAAAAAAAGGGCTAATGTCATCACCCTTTGGGTCTGACTCTGTCAGAATACACTAACTCAGAAAAGTGTTATAAATAGAACCTCGTAACTTTGTTTTTATAACCATAAACCCTATGTCCGATTCTGGGGTTTTGGGTGTCTTTTCATTAACTTTGGAGGCTTAATTCATACCTTAAACATCTTGTAATTTCAGGTATGTCTATTTAATTCTTATCATGATTATACCCTTAATTACATTTGTTGATCTTGTCCTTACTTATTCTTCTTTAATCATGCTAGGCTAGATCTATATTGTGTTTGCTTAGATGTTACAATCCCCAAGATTGCTTATGTATTCGTGTTAGTTGATGATATATTGTTGATGTTTATTATGCATGTTTGATCGAAGATCCACATGTTTACATACTAAAATTGTTTAATTGATTTATAATAAACTAGTATTGCGTGATTAGGCAACCTTAACGTGTACTTGGTTTATTCTTGGTTATTTAGCAACCTAAAGGCCTTTAAGACTTGACTTAGCAACCTAAGCTTGGATAATTTAATTAGCGATTTGTGTGTAAGTGTGTGTTAGTTAGTCAAAAGAGCAACCTCTATGCTAATGAGTGATACTTGGCAACCTAAGGTCACATAGGTCGAATTATGCATGATAGTGGTAGTCTTAACACTTTATGCTTGTGTTTTTGTCCGTTTGAGAAACCTCATAAACATTGGCCATAGGTGTAGAAGGTCGAGGGATGTGAATGCTTAACCGAGCCATATTAGTTTTAAACCACCATTAATAATGTATCTAACTAGTTAAGCACAATACACATACAAGATTAGGGGAAATTTTCTAAGTAAATACACCTTTATTATCATTAATAGTTAACTGTCTTTACTTTAATTAGTTTAATGGGTTAATACACAAAAATGTTACTAAAGTTTGCCCAAATGTTCACCTAAGTTACTAAAGTTTTTTTCGTTACAAATAGGTTACTTAAGTTTAGTCAAGTATACGGGTGATTTTTTTATGGGTAAATAAGCCAAATAATGAGCCTCTTTGTAAAGGTTCGGTAACCCAAAAAATAACACCGTATACTTGAGTAACCTCTTTGTAACTGTTTTAAAGGTTGTTGATCCCATGCCTTGATCGATTCTTTACGTAGTAAAGTGTTTGTTACCTTGGAAGAATCCAAAATAACAAAGATTAAGACTTTGTATGTATACCAAAGTGTATGCGGAATCTACACTTTGATACTCTAGAGGTGTTTATCAATAGAACAGTAATAACCAAACAACCAATGAACAATGAAGTAATAACAAATTGCTTCAATATTATTAGAATAATAATACGAGTACTCTTGTAGTACTGGGGTTACAACCTTGAAGCTATCACAATCTTTCTCTAAAAGTATTCGTCTAAGTATATATATATCCTAAACCTAGGATCTCCTTTTATAGAACACAAGGAGTCCTTTACAAAGATAACTACCTATCTTTTAGGATCAGTTACCAGCATCCCATAATAATCTCCATGCATACTTATCTCCAAGTCAGCAGCTTTGACCATCAGCAGTATTAACTCTTTCTCCTAGCAGTATTAACTAACACTGGCAGTACTAAGTATGTACTGGCAGTACTAACTCCATTAGTACTGTTAGTTATACCTTGGCAGTATTAAGTCTTGTGAAGATTTATTCCTAACAATCCTCCCCTAAACTTGTGATTGTCCTTCAAATCATCAAGTTTCTTCTGAATTAAATCTTCTAGTCTTCTTCCTTTGCTGATGATTCTTTCAAACATTTCTTCTACTTCTGCACTTGAGATCTTATAAACCTTAGAAGTTCAAACGCCTGTGAACTCTCATGATCAACCTCCAATTTCTTTTTCAACATCTTGGAAATCATCTCTTGACTTAGAGGGTATTTCTTCTCTGTCAGCATATGTATGGCTATACCATTCTGCATCAGTAAAATGTGAATACCACAAAAATCATATAAACTCCAACTAATCACATTATATTCATGCTGATTCTTCCATAGTTCATCTTCTTCATCAGGCTCAAATAAGGTATGTAAATCTCCCCAAAGCATCAGATCATACCCTTCTGGTCTTGAAGTACTATACCTTTCCTTGACTAGTCTGTACAATTCCTCTACATCCTGTCTATCAAAGTCTTCAAGCATCTCACTCAAAATCTTATAGTTCTTGGAACTGCCATCTCCTCTGAAGATTTGATAATACATGAAATTCTCTGTCAAAACACAAGTCTTCCAATCCACAATCGGAAACTTTGTAGATAGAGATTCAACCTCTATAGGAACCTCTTCTCTTGGTATTATATCTAAAAATCCTTTGAGTTCTTCCTTCTCAGCATCTTCCTCCATCTTTTGTCTCTTCCTTGTGCTTTTTCTAGGAATAGATTTCTTTCTTTTTGCTCCAGATTCTTTAGAAACTTCTTTCATTTCCTTCTGTGTAGCAACATCTTCTTCTTCAATCTTTTCAGGAGACTTCATCTTTTCACTTCCATGCTCCATAGGCTCAATGTGTTGATTAAAATCCCAAACCTTTTCAAAGATTGGCCTAATCTCATTGTAAGACATTCCCTTGAAGTCACTGATCTTGTAGTTTCCCTGATTCTTCAAGTATTTGATCATATTTCTCCTTGCTTGGGCAACTGTCTTTGGTTTCATCTTTAGAGTATGATACCTTATGACTGAAGGATCATTCCAATCTATCTTCTTAGATGTCTTGGCCTCAGACATAGCTCTTTGTCTTTCCTCTTCATCCCATTGTCTAGCAATTTCTTCATCTCTTGCAATCTGTGCCCTTTGTTCCTCATTCATTTGCTCTTCAAGTTTGATGTCTTCAGCAAAGCTTAATCTTTCTTGTTCAAGCTCTTTCTTAGACTTCTTCTTGGGCTCAGACTCTATCATTATTGCTTTTCCCTTATCTTGTCTTGTCCTTTTCTCTGCACTCCTACTTGTATAAGTAATAGTTTCTCCAGTAGTACTAAGATTTACCTTAGCAGTACTAACTATTGGAACTTCTTCACTAGAAGTACCTTTCTTTGCACCAGCAGTACTAACTTCAGCACTTCCTTTCTCACTTCTTTCTTGATCTTGAATTACTTCTGTAGGAGTCACATCTTGAATAAAGGGTTCAGTTTCAGTACTTGCTTTCTCTTGAACTTCTGCATCAGATAATGTCCTCTTCTGTTTGGAAGAATCATCTTCAATGTCTTCATCATCTGAATGAACAATCCTAGCTTTTCTCCTTGTTTTGCCAGTCTTGATTTGAGACTCTAGCTTCTTGACCCTGAGAATGAGCTTAGTAAATGCAGAATTGTAGGTTTTCTTTGTCTTCCTCAAGTCATCCTCTAATACTCCAATCCTGTCAGAAAGTTTGGTAACCAAATTCATCAATTCATTAAGTTTCAAGCTACCCTCATCACTTCCATGTGAGTGAACAGCATGGAGAGGTGAGTCATGAGGTGTAGGAAATGATGTTTTTTTCTAGGTGATGGTTGTGTTGGTGATGGTTGTGTTGGTGCAGCAGTGATATGTTCAGGTGTAGGTGAAGGTTCAGGTGAGTAGGAAGGTGAGGATGTGATTCTTGAAGGTGAAGTGGAAGGTGCAGGAACAAGTAGCATAGTAGGAAATAAAGCAACTTCTTGGCCTGAAAATCCCTTTGTAGGCCTCTTCATATTGTTAAACACTTTCATGCTAAGAGAGGGTATAGGATATATTCTTGTGTGTTGTTGAAGCTGGTTTCTTTGCATATCTAGGCATATTTGAATGAACCTAGGGTACATCAAAAACTTATAGGGGCTAGAAATATTTGACACCATATGCTCAAAAATCATCCTAGAAATGTTATATCTCCTATTGGTAGCTAAACAGATAACAGCAGTTGCAATGTTACTACTAAACTGCTCCCAAGCAGTCTTCTTTGGGCTAAGGCAATGAATAATAAAGTGGATAAGAAACCTCCATTGAGGTGAAAAAGTACCCTTTTGAAAAGTTAACTTATCTGAGTCTGTGTGATATCCTATAAGTGTCAATTGCTCAAAAATCTCCAAGTTGGGTATAAAAGAAAGACCATCCTGATCATCCAACTTGAGATGTCTTCGTAAAG
>BQNB010180507.1:0-12671 GCA_026074375.1 Tanacetum coccineum | reverse complement strand
TTATTTTTCGAAAATACTTGAAAATTTTTGAATCTTCACATTGCTGGAGACGCGACGCCGTCGGGTTTAATCCCGACGCTGTCTCCACGCACTGTGAATATTTCCTCTTCGTTTTAAATGAGAAATTTTTTGCACCCAATTTTATTAGTTATATCTGTAGAAAATACTGCATAAAAACCTGGAATTAATCATTACACTCATATGACTCGAAACTGACATGAATTAATCTAAACAATTTATTTTAAATGTTTGAATCTGGTTCTTAAAACCGGATATACCCCCCTACACTTATTTTATGCAAAATACCTTTGATTGTAGATAAGAAGAAGTTACAAACAAACAAAGCATGATCACAAAATTATTCAAACATTATAAAACAAACAATAAAGAATAAAACACAAGACACTCCTGAATGCGGGAAAGTAAATATTAGGCTGCCTCCCAAAAAGCGCTTTTCTTTATTTACGAGTCTTGTAGCTAGACTCGAAGTCACACGTCCTGACGTGACTTCTTCTTTGTTTCTCTTGGCCTCTCTTTCCAATTTCATTAGGTGTCGAATTTCCTTGCTTATACTTTGGTGTTCTTTGTACTCGGGTCCTAAAGTTAGACTATCCGAGTAATAGGTTTTCCCACGGTCATCGTTATTCTCAAGGACAAAGGGTGGTATGGAATCGGTATTTACATCATTAAATTTTATATGGTTAAACGTTTCCATCTTATGAGGCAACTTAAATGTGATTTTCTCGTTATCTTTTTTGAAAATAACTGTTCCCTCTTCCTGATCATAAACAACACCAATTTTTCTTACAAATGGTTTTCCAAATACTACTTCTCCTAGGTGGTGATCTATAATGCTAGTGGTATCCTCCAAAATCATGAAATTACATTCATACGTGAAGTTTCCTACAAAAACTTTTAAACCCCTGACTCTTCCTACAAAGTTGTTGTTCTTACTAGGGTTGGATGGTTTCTGTCTCGACTCTAGCCCTTTATTCATGATCCCTTTGTAATGTTTTTTAGACATAACATTAATTGGTGATTCTAGATCGATGTAAGCTTGTCTTTTAAGGAAGTGATCAATCATGCAAGAGATCTTAATGTTATTTAAGTTTCTAGTTCTTATCTTTGCCTTAACCCAAGATGGTTTGGGGCATTTCAAGAGCCACTGGTGATATTCTAATTCCTCTAAGGTGGAGAAGGTATCAAAGTATTCTATTTCATCTGAACCGACTAATGGGTCAACGATCTTACTATCCCCAAGCCATGACTCAATTTCTATCTTTTTCTTAGGATCAAGAAACTCACTATTAGAGGTGGAACTAGATGGATTCACATTCTCCATAATGAAGAGTGGAATAGTCAATGAAGATTATGAACAAACATACAAAGAAAAGATAGACTACAAGAAAGCTAATATACGGAAATAAAATTCTCACTTGATAGGAATCAAGCGAGTAGAACTAAGTTAAACAATAATCGAAACCTAACTATTCCTTACGCAGCGGCGTCAAAAACTTGATGTGGAGGTTGTAAAGACTTCACATGAAGCTTTACAATCCCCTAGGCAGTGTACCTAGTCGTTATAGTGTAGTATAGGCAAGACTCAGGGGTTGTTATCGTTCTTTAGGGGAATAGGTTGAGAAGGCTCGAACACGGTCTAACATCATTCTAAGGGGTTGAGAAAAGATTCTTTTTATGTTTTTATATTTTTAAGAAAGGAGGTAAATATCATGGTTTTGAGAGGTTGGTTTGTTTTAGCTAATTAAACTAAATATAATCTAAACTATTGGTGATAACTTTATGATAAAAAGATGTATTTACCTAATCATACACTACTCCTCAGATTGCTTCTCCTAGATCTGTTGCTTTGTCACACTTGTGATGATCTATGCAAAGTAATTTTTCGACCCCTAAGACACAAAACTTTATTTTTAGTAGGATTGGTTTTGCCATCCAAAAAGGGGTTGCGGCGCAGCTTGTTGCTCGTTTGCCCGCCATCTTATTGTAAACGTTGATTTGATCTTTACTAAACATCTTTACTCTATTATAAGAAATAGAAAAAAGGATCAAATTACACAAACCCGCCATCTATTTAATGTCTCGTTGAGGCAACACACAAGTAAGGTAGTATGAAGACTATTACAAGGCCCATAAGAGTATATTAAATGCATGTGAAATATCTTAAGGGGGTCAACCATATTAGGGGTAAGGTAGTATGAAGACTGTTACCGATGGTATCTTTTCTACACACTCACGTTTCTCTAGACGTCTATGCCAATTTAATATCTCATGGCTAGTTTTCTAGATCTTAACGCGTACATCCATCAAAAGAAGCAACATCAAAATTATCTACAACCTAAATTCCATGCAATCATAAGTAAATACAAAGGAGGGTTTAGCCTATGATGTTAAACATAAAGCAAGAACATGAATCAATCAAGCAACACATAGACATATTGAATGATCAATGATAAACAATCTTACTTGATTAAAACATGGATTGAAGGTACTTACAATAGGGTTTTGAGGCCCTAACAACGACCTAAAAAGCTGCTAGAATGACTAGGGTTCGTCTCCTAAAACTTATACAAAGTTACACACTTAAAACCCTAAAATTGGTTTTGTATATATAGTGAAAATGGTGCGACGGTGTCGCTTTGAAGTCGTGACACCGTCGCCACGTGGATGATTCTAGATCCTCTTTAAGTCGGCCACGTCATGGCACCGTCGCTAGATCTTTGACACCGTCACGATGAAGATCCTGACGTCATCGCTTTATGATGGCAATGCCGTCTCCATGCGTTGTATACACAATTTTCATGATTCTTGGTGTAGAGTCATAATCTTGTTCGTTTCTTCTCCAAATGAGCCCAAGTCACGTGTATTTCCTCCAAATGCCATCCAAGTGATAAAAACCTAAAAACAAACGATTAAACATAATCTGGGCATATTTGCATGATTTAGGAGGTTAAATGGCCCTGAAAAAGTATATAAATTGACACCTCATCAAATACCCCTACACTTGGGATTTGCTTGTCCTCAAGAAAATGGGCTTTTCTACCTAGAAAATATATTAGGGGCATTTAACCTATTTTTTTAAAAGCATTTTACAACACTACCTTCTAGACCTCGTAATTAAAAGCACGGAAAGTATATACTAGCACCTCACATATGTGTTTATGATTCTCTCTTTCACTAGGGTGTATAATAAATATTAACAACTATGGAAAACGAAAAATCAACACTCATTACATGTCATAGCATATAAATTACCATAGGCTTGGTAAAGAATCAAAACCTCCACCGCTAGGCGCAAGTACTAGTCATTACTGTTAAAGAGGTCTTTTTAAAGGGTTGTGGGGTGTAGGTGTAAGATAACATTAACAGAAACGGAAACGGATAGGATACATTTAGGTGGCTTTTGGGTGAATTTGGGGTGAAAGGGTTAGCTAATTACTTATATGAATACACACTGATTTGGTTGCTAAGCCAAGACTCGAACAAAGATATACAAATTCTACACAACTATACATCAATCTCTTTCTTTTTCTTTTCTTGACTCTATGATTAACATAAACATAAGCAAATGGCAGCCCGTACATTTTTTTATCACTTTTTTTATATACATATATATTTTTGTACACTTTTTCCATGCCATTGCTTAATTACAATCTAACTAATGACCCGATTTGAGATGGATCGACATAACATGGAGCTTATTGAGCTCTATTGGGGGTAATAAATTACTTCTTCCCCAATTCTTCATAAAATGAATACTACCATGAATCCTAATCGTCCCAAAACTGTATTTACAAGGATAAGGACTTAGAAATCGTGTACTCAATAATTAACTTGGGTTAAAATAATAATGTACTAAAAGCGAGTACATACAAGGTAGGCTAAGGCGATTTGGGTGTAACAATTGGTTCAAGGGTGACAATGCTCTTCATTAATAGTCCGGATTAACCAGAAAATTACGAGAACCGTGAAAAAGGATAGGCTCGGAGGGTTGTACTAGGGGTATCCTGCACTAAAAGTGAGTGCATGGCAAGGTGTGGGATAGTTATATGATCGGTGTGACCATAATAACAATTATAGGTTTAAAACATAGGTTAATCCTAGTGCCTCGTATCTAGCAAATCTTAGTTCTCACTATGCGGTCTCGGGATGCATCACAAAAAACAAGTTTTAGAATTTAATACACTACTAGTACACTCATATAATTTAATACTGATACCAATGCTCCAGAAAAGGCGACAAAGACCATACGTACACATCCATAATGACGGAATAGACACATATGACTGCATTCGAACCTTAACTCGAACAAGATAAAGGTAAAATTATCTTGGGTATCAATAATGGATACCCGAATTCCTATCGATCTAAAGGCGAACCTCACATTTTTGGGGTGGAATTTTAAGGGTTTTTGTGCTAGTCATACACATTCTTATCCATGAGACACTATTAATACTCGGTTATCGTCGGTATGTGTCATAAAAAAATTAAATTTTGGTCAAAAATTACCTTTTTATACTATGTTTCGATATATTACCCATCATTTTAAGGAACAAGCAAATGGCAATTGAAGGAATAGTTTTTAAGGCTTATTTCCCCTTACACTTAAGTTGAACATTGTCCCCAATGTTCTATAGAAGTACCCGTAAAAATGGATAAAGGGAAAAGAAAAAGTAAAAGAAACTAGTACTCCCCTGGTTTGCTCAATAATAGAGAAGAAATATGTGATAACTGGTTAGATCGTCCTCCAAGAGTCGTCCAATGAAACTTCCTAAGAACTTCGAAGCTTCTTCTTGTCGAATATAACCTGTAAATCAAAGACAAAGACAACTACACCAAGCGTAAAATCAGCAGGATATGATATATACAATGAGAGTCTAGGGTTTTGACTCTATGAAAACAGTAAAGATAGGATGAAAGCAATTATATAATCATAGGTTTCTGCATGTTTACAACAAAATTACAAATTTTAAATATTGCACATTTTATTTTTCAAAAATACTTGAAAATTTTCGAATCTTCACATTGCTGGAGACGCGACGCCGTCGGGTTTAATCTCGACGCCGTCTCCACGCACTGTGAAGATTTCCTCTTCATTTTTAATGAAAAATTTCCTGCACGTAATTTTATTAGTTATATTTTTAGAAAACACTGCATAAAAACCTGGGATTAATCATTACAATCATATGACTCGAAACTGACGCGAATTAATCTAAACAATTTATTTCAAATGTTTGAATCTGGTTCTTATAAACCGGATATATCCCCCTACACTTATTTTATGCAAAATACCTTTGATTGTAGATAAGGCGAAGTTAAAGACAAAGCAAAGCATGATTACAAAATGATTCAAACATTATAAAACAAACAATAAAGAATAAAAACACAAGACACTCCTAATGTGCGGGAAAATAAACAATGGGTTGCCTCCCAAGAAGCGTTTTTCTTTATTTATGAGTCTTGTAGCTAGACTCAAAGTCACATGTCCTTACATGACTTTATGAATGCTTACGTGTCCATAAATGAGCCATTCTTTCATACTTTCATCTACTTGGTACTCGAGACCTAGGTTTAAGTAATTTTTGTACATAAATCTATTCTTTTCATAGGGGTGCCTAAGTCCGCTCATCAAATCATGTTGGCTAAGTTCTAACAGTGGTGGGATCTTGCTCCATTTAAAGTTCATGAGCCTAGGTATTGTACGAGGCATCCTAAATATGTACGTGTCAAAGATCTTAGTGAATGAGACCAATCCCTTAGCAACGTCATATTTGAGCTTAATGATTTTTCTAAATGGTTTGCCCATCAAGACTTCTGCCATGTCGCTCATGATAAATTCTCCTATGTCCTCTAGCACTACAAAATCAGTGATATAGGTAAAACTCTTGACAAACATGTAAACATCCCTAACGATGGCAACTAGGTTCTTTCCCGTGCCCTTTAGTCCTTCTACCATTATTGTGTTATAGGCATTACGCGAGATAATATTCATTGGTAGAAAAGGGCTGAGATAGGCAGTAAACTTTCTAAATCCAATCATGCATTGGAATGCTAGGTCATCCCTGTCGAAACTATTAATTATTCTTTCTCGACGTAGCACTCTGGCATTCTCGTACTCACTCAACTCATTAAGAACTTCACCATCATCTAAATCATTATCTGAGTGAGGAAAGGGAGAAACAAGAGGTGTATCTACTGATTCATCGTCGGACTCAAGGTTATTTATATCAGTCTCATTAGGTTGATTGGTGAAGTTGTTAAGAAATTGCTCAATACAATCTAATCGAGAGTCAACAAAGGCCGAAATTATTTATAGCTCCTGTACAGCTTTCGCCCGCTGCGTAGTTAGTAGGACTGGACGATTATTGGTTGGTGGTGGATTCGCGTTCTCCATAATGAAGAATGGAATAGTCAATGAAAATTATGAACAAACACAAAAAAAGATAGACTACAGTAAAGCTAATATACAAAAATAAAATCCTCACTTGATAGGAATCAAGCGAGTAGAACTAAGTTAAACAATGATCAAAACCTAACTATTCCCCACGCAACGACGCCAAAAACTTGATGTGGAGGTTGTAAAGACTTCACATGAAGCTTTATAATCCCCTAGGCAGAGTACTTAACCGTTGTAGTGTAGTAAGGCAAGACTCGGGGGGTTGTTATCGTTCTCTAGGGGAATAGGTTAGGAAGGCTCGAACACGGTCTAACAGAATTCTAAGGGGTTGAGAGAAGATTCTTTTTGTGTTTTTATATTTTTAAGAAAGCAATTAAATATCATGGTTTGAGAGATTGGTTTGTTTTAGCTAATTAAACTAAATAAAATCTAAACTATTGGTGATAACTTTATGATAAAAAGATGTATTTACTTAATCATGCACTACTCCTCAGATTGCTTCTCCTAGATCTGTTGCTTTGTCACACTTGTGATGATCTGTGTAAGTATTTCCTAAGTCATGAACGAATTACACGAACCCGTCGTCTATTTAATATTCCGTTAAGGCAACGCACAAGTAAGGTAGTATGAAGACTATTACAAGGCCCCTAAGAGTATATTAAATGCATGTGAAATATCTTAAGAGGGATCAACCATATTAGGGGTAAGGTAGTATGAATACTGTTACCGATGGTATCCTTTCTACACACTCGCGTTTCCTTTGATGTCTATGCCAATTTAATATCTTATGGCTAGTTTTCTAGAGCCTAACGCGCACATCCATCAACAAGAAGCAACATTAAAAGGATCTACAACCTAAGTTTCATGCAATCATAAGTAAATACAAAGGAGGGTTTAGCTTAACATGTTATAAAGAAAGAAAGAAGATAAATCAATCAAACAACACATAGACATATTGAATGATTAATGATAAACAATCTTACTTGATTAAAACATGGATTAAAGGTAGTTACAATAGGGTTTTGAGGCCTTAAAAACTGCTAGAATGACTAGGGTTTGTCTCCCAAAAGTTATACAAAGTTACACACTTAAAACCCTAAAATCGGTTTTATATATATAGTGAAAACGGTGCGACGGTATCGCTTTGAAGTCGTGACGCCGTCGCCACTTGGATGGTTCTAGATCCTCTTTAAGTCAGCCACGTCCTGACTCTGTCGCTAGATCTCTAACGTCGTCATGATGAAGATCCAGACGTCATCGCTTTATAATGGCGACGCCGTCTCCACGCGCTGTATGCACAATTCTTCATGATTCTTGGTGTAGAGTCGTAATCTTGTCCGTTTCTTCTCCAAATGAGCCCAAGTTACGTGTATTTCCTCCAAATGTCATCCAAGTGCTAAAAACCTGAAAACAAACGATTAAGCACAAAATCTGGGCATATTTGCATGATTTAGGTGGTTAAATGGCCCCAAAAAAGTGTATAAAATGACACCTCATCAATAAGTTTCAAAGATTCTGTTTGTTATACGGGTGAAAAGTGCGGCGTACTTCATAAGAAGTGCGTCGTACTTCTTGTATTTTTCACTAAGTGCGCCGGTTTTCTAAGTAAAACCGGCATACTTCATGGGTTTCTTAAAAACAATTTCGATTTTTATTACTCAAAATAATTAAATAAATATATATGAACAGTAAAAAATTAAACATGTTATTTTAAAGATGCATTTAACTAATTTGTTACAATTACTCTTTTGCAACATGATTCTAAGTATTAATTATACATAATAGACATAAATTTGTTTATCCCTAATTTCAATTATATATAACCCTAATAACTATATAGATTTAAACTAATTAATAATAAACAAGTTTAAGAGCAAAATTTACATACCATTGGCATGGTTATTGACTTGATGGATTGGATTTTCAATTTCTTCAAGTTTTGGCTAAAACCCGACGGTTTTGGTTTAGAATATGTGTTTTTGTGAAGTGTGAAAATTTTGTTTTATAAGTATATAGCTAAAACCGTCCAAAAGTGCGGCGCACTTCAGGGAAGTGCGGCGTACTTTAGCCTTTTATATTTTTTATATATATACTAAACTTAACTCATACGTTATAGAAACTAAATGTAAATTTTATAAATTAATTTCAATCCATCATAACCGACTTCATTAACAATAATAAAGGACTAATGTCCTTACATCAAAGATAATCCGTTATGGAGTTACATACTTTGACATTTATTGACTCAACATTGAAAATAAAAACAAACTAGGAACACTAAGTTCACTCCTTTTATTCCAGGCATAGGGTTGTTCCTTTACTCTTAAAACCAATTTGGTGACATCACATCACTCAACTTATGATATTTAGACAACTTCCTGCTTGTTTTCTTTGTCACGAAACCTTAATCATATATGTTTCCATATGGGTCAGTCAATCTAATTTCAGCATGACACTATCCATCACCATCTTCCTTTCTACAAAAAATTCCTAAGTAAATTGGTTTCCAATCCATATGTTGTAATGGCACAGGCAAGGATCCAAGGAAACCTACAACTTTCTTACAAACACAAACTTTTCTGAATGGATTTAGAACTTCTTGGAGGGCGAGATCACGGTCCATTGGATCATTACAGTTCAGATATTTTGAGGACTTAGGCACATAAATTGGTGCTTTGAAACTATTCCTTTTGATGCTATACTCCTCTTCGTCCTCACTATCACTCTCCTCAGTGTTTACACTAGTCTGGGCTGCTCGGAATGTTTGATGGCAGATTCCATCAAAAGTAGATGTAACTCTATATCTGGTGTTCAGTATGCTACCACAAGTATATAGAAATCCCCTTTCAACAAGTATTGGGACTTCTTTGTCTATAGGCATATCTAGAATGAGAAATTTCGCAATGATGGTAGTTACTCCGACTTGACATAGTACGTCTTTCAACAGTCCCATAGGTTATGCCTTTGAGTGATTGAGCATAGTTATTCCTCAGTTCATAGGTTGACTTCATCTCTGCCTAATTTTGAGTAGATGCGGAATAACATGACGTTTATGTCAGATCCGGTATCGGCCAAGGCATTAAGATCGATTTTTACTTCCAGGCAAATTAGAATTACGAATGCACCAGGATCTTCCTTCTCCTTCAAAGCTTCTCCTATGACTCTTTTTACAGCTTCTTCTTTCTTGATTTCACCATCTAATTTCTGCTTGTCTAAAAAAATGCTATCCAATATCTTCTTATATTTGTCACTGAATGCCATAGTCTCGATAACAAGTCTTGCCTCTTCAAGTGTAGAAAATATTTTATAGATATCAATAGCAATTACCTCACGGGCAGCTTCTTCTTGTGTCAAGGGCTTCCATTGTTCAATGACGGTCCTTTATCAAAATAGTTTATCCGGTGGTTCTCAAATAGCCTTCTCTTGTTACTAGCACTTTTTCCCATTTTACATACAAACAATGGTAGTTCAGCTTTGTTGATATCTCGAATGTCCCTAAAATCGATTCCATCTAGTATGAGCTCCCAATCATCCTCGGATTTTTCAGTTTCTTCAGATTTATCTAGGAAGGGATCAAGTTCAGGATAAATGGTTATGACACCATTCCTAAAGTCTGCAATACCTTTTGTGAGTCTCATGAATGATCTTCCTAGAATTACTCCAGGCTCAATGTCATCTTCCTCGGGGTTTATAATGAATTTCACAAAGTATATTTCACCTCTTAAAGCGACAATCAATTCTTTTTTAACCACTTTATCTCTATTTTTCACCTCGTGCTCCAAGCACAACTTTACAACAAATTCATTCGAGATTAGATTTTTGTCTTGTTCCAAATTAATTTCCCCATCGTAAGCTTTAAGTCCATTCACAAAGCATGGTGCTATGCACCTTTCGCTTATTTCCTCTATCTCCATCCTATAGAAAGTAAATGCTTTAGTCTCTTTCTTCTCTTGACTACAAGCTGTGTCTTGTAATTCTAGAGTTTCCCATTCTTCATGACTCTCAATTCCATCATTTAACGAAGAGCGTTTATGTTATAAACAGAAAGTGATGATCATTAATGTAATCAAAGAGAGATCTCAATGATCGTCCCTTGGGGGAAGATTGTTAGGAATGATAAAAGTGACGATCTTATTGAGATAAAAGTCTTGTAATAAATAGAGAAATAATATTGTGTAATAGGTTAGGTGATAGGCTCGTGACTTAAATAAAGTCACGAGACCCAACAAATAGCTAAAAGCTAAGAAACAAGAGCTAGTAGCTCTTCCTTGTATTTGGGTATAAATACCCCTCCCTACCTCATTAGTGAGGTGGTCTTCTCTAATCAATCTAATCTCATTTCTCTAATCCTCCTCCTCCCTCTTTCTCTCTCTACTTTCTATCTTTCTCTCTCTAGAATAAACACACACACAACACCTAAACACACACTCTATTGCTTATAGATCCTAAATTCAAGACCTATCAAGTGGTATCAGAGCTGTAGGAGCGATTTAGTGTTGGTTAGGAGTGTTTATTCAGTCAGCTTATTCTGACAACTTATTCCATCAGCTTATTTTGAGCTTATTTCAAGCTTTTTCGGTCCTGATTAGCAGTGCTTATTCTAGTTTCTGTGTCTTTAACTGCTGAATTTGTTTTTTGTCGAGTTTTTAGCTTATTTCGTGATATCTGCTTATTCTGTCATTAGAGCTTATTTTGTACTTATTTTGCTAATCTCAGTTTTATCAAGATTGAATGCTTACGGTATTATCGTAAGTGTCATGGCAAAATTAGTACAAATTTTGCTAATTTAGGCTTAATTTGATTTTCAGTAGTTTGCTAAGTCAAATTCAGTAAAAAGCATTTTCAATTCTCAAATTCAAAAGTAATTGACTGGTCAAAGTTGGTTACACCTGGTCAAAGTTTGTTAGATCTTGTCAAACTCGGTAGTCAACGGTCAAAGTTTTGAAAAACGCGTTTTAAAAAATCTTAGATCTGAGTTCAAATTAAAGAATCATAGATAAGTTTGATCTCAGTTTTTTGTTTGAATTTTTTGTTGAACAAAGAGTTCATAAGATCTTGAACATCTGTAACACCCCCAATATGGGATACGCAGCGGAATTCAACAATTGGGGTGCTACTTCATAAATAAATGCACACGAGTCCCAGTAAACGTTACATAGTACGTTTAATAAACACAATTTTTATTCAATTAGAAAGATCAGAGTTACAATGGTCCCCAACATTAATACAGAAATTTATTTTTTGAAGTCACATCATGACTCAATTCTAAAACTTTAAAATTTATATTATGACATTGATTCACCGAGGCACCGTCCTTGATATCCGCGTTCCGTCCCATCCAAGCCATCAACAACGATTTACCTGGGATACATGCTCAAAAACGTCAACAAAACGTTGAGTGAATCCATAGAGTTTAAATATATATAATAAATTCCGAACACAAGTATCATTTCTCAAAATCATCAAGACATAACGATGTGGATCAGACAAAGTTATAGGGGGATTATTATAAGCCTCATGACTTTGAACGTTACCATATAATAAAAATGCCCACTATACACCCTCGCTATGAGTGCATATTACTCTCTATACAACCCATCCATAGTGTCATTTTCACGACACATGACGATAGCCAGTCGTCACGAAAATAGTACTATTTCATGTATAAGCGTCTACCATTACCCGATAGTTAACAATTCATGATTTCCGCGGGTCTTTTATCTATCGAGTTAAGCTAACTTATAATAATCAAGACTACTAGCATACATTCGGGTCCCTTGTGTTCTATTTTTAAAAACAAGCATGTTATCCCCCTCGCGGGTTTATAAAACAATTAAAGTATTAAAATGCGAGGCTATGAACTCACCTTGATCAACGATCACGATCAAATAAACCGAATATATCACAAACGAAGCAGCAACGATCTCGTCCACGACCTATAATTATATTGCTCGATTACAATACGTATAAAATACAATCAACGATGCGTACATCGTTACGACGAAAACATATATATATTTATATATACGTACATACATATATGTGATGAGAAATCCACTTGCGCGCCCTAAACCTTAACACTTAGTATATTTTATATACACTATTTTCCATCCAATCATATACCATTTCACTTTATTGAAACCTTTCTATATTCGGTAAGTTTCTATTTTTAGAAAGTTACTATTTTCGGAAAGTTACCATCTTTAATAAGTCTCGACACGATATTATATTTATAATAATATTTATTCACCTCGTC
>BQNB010180506.1:0-12671 GCA_026074375.1 Tanacetum coccineum | reverse complement strand
CTGTATCAAACTCAGAAGGGCTACATAAAGGCTATGATAGGTTTCAGAGTCTTCTAGTCAACTAGAGATTCATGGTGCAGGCGATTCCACTGAAGATGCAAATCAGAAGTTCCTTAGATCTCTACCTTTTACCTGGTCTCGAGTTTCCTTAATCATGAGGACCAAGCCAGAAGTGGACAGTCTCAGTTTTGATGATCTATATAATAGTCTCTGAGTTTGATGTTAAAGGATCTATTGCATCATCCTCTAGCACACAAAATGTGGCATTCGTTTGAGAGAACACTAGCAGTACTAATGATGTTAGTACCGCTTATGGTGTTTCTAATTCTTCTGGTCATAACTCACAATATGAACATCCTTCATCATACTCTGTAGGATTCCTTTGCTTAATGGATCTTAACCTTTAGCTTATAAAGGGTTTGTTGCCTTAGATAAATCTAAAGTAACAATGATGAAACAATGATTAACCACTATTGATTATGCGGAATTTAATCAACTATGTAAAGAAGAACACAATCAAAACACTTTTATATTGAACTTTGAATCTGCCTAAGTTACAGATTACAAACTATGATTACTATTTGATCTCTACGATCTTCTATAGAACTATATGTACTGACTATGCCTCGGGTTCCTTTTATAGACTAAGGAAACCCTAATGGGATTTACAGAACGCGTATAAAGATAATGCATATCCTTTCCTAAGATATCTCATGCATATCTTTAACTCTAACTAATTTCTGCGTAAGCAGACTTAACTATTACATAAACAGTATTAACTATTTAATACTGTCAGTACTAACTATGATAAACCTTCTACCAGTACTAACTATTACACTAGCAGAATTAACTATAATACTAACAGAATTAAGTCTGTTATACAAAATTCGTAACAATTAAGCTCTTGAGGAGGTAGATCTCTTATCGAATCAATATTTAATAATTTTTCAAGCAAAAGAATATCTCCCTCCGCATCAAATATTTCATCATCAATTCCAAGGGGTATCAAATCAAGAGAAGGAAAAGCGTCGATCTCTTCCAAGAGAAAATCACTATTCCCGAGGGGGGTAAGAGATGGGGAAGGAGACACGACACTAGAATCAGAAGAAGGAGTAGGGCTACCACTCAAAGGATGAATTGATTTTTGAACTTTTAACACTTCTAAAGGTTCATCCTCAACACTTTCATCAGAGTAAGTATAGTGAAAAGTGTTAGGATGACCTGGTCCTGGTTGATGTTGAACACTTTAAATAGTGTATTCAGTGTCATTGCCAAGGACCTCAACTTGTTCACTCGATGTGAAAGTAGTCTTAGAATAATAAGCACTCATATCAGTAGTAGTGTCATACTGGACTTCGGAGTCCCACTGATAAAGATGATGTGTCATATTGATGACATCAAATAACGTCACTTTATTATATCATTTATTCCATATGTTTTGCCCACTTTTATATAATTATTGCATTATTTGGTACTTAATTTCTTTAAAGTTGATAAATGCAGTAATTCAGGGGTGTTTTGTGAAGACATGCTAAAAGGCGCATAATTTGGAGCTAAAACGAAGATATTTGAAGATTACTAATTTCTGACCAATACACTATATCCAACAAAGGATATACGGCGTATCAGCGCCAAGACTTCACAAGAAAACGCGTTTGACCAATTCCCAATACGGCGTATCCTCTCTGTCTACATACGCCGTATCCATGAAGATAACTATTCGAAGATGCAGTAAATAAAGTAAATTAGGAATGATATCACTGATTGATTATGAACGTAGTGCGCACTCCAAGGAATCCAGCCCAATACGCCGTATCGACCTTGCCAGAGGTCAAGCATTGATCACGAATCCATAGAAGACATCGTGTAATTTTTACTCTCTTAATCATTTGATTTTCATTGTTTGATTACTGAAGTCTTTAACATAGCTCCAAAGCTCATGTAGACTGTATCAGTTCCATTTGCTCTTATTATCTGATAAACACTTCTTTGACCTTGCTGAAATATCTTCCAATTTGCCACACTATCAGATTTTATAGTCAAAAGAGTAGGATTCATAGCTTCTACTGACTCCTCTTTATCAGTTTCTGAATCTTCTTGTGCACTCTTGTCAACATTTATACCCTTTCTAGCCATTTGCTTCTTTCTTTTTCCTGTTCTTTTTACTTGCTCTTCTTCCTTTACTTCAGCAACTTTTTCTCCTAAAGCTGAAACATCTTTATTATCAATCTTTTGTTTCTTTGAAGTTTTTGTCTGAAGCTCTTCTCCATATCTTTTCAATTTTGCCTTTGTAGCTTCAAGATTTATCGGAACAAAAAAGTCTCATATCTGCTGAAACCCAACTTAGCAAACTTTCCTTTAATTTCTTCAAACTTCAACTTATTTAATGAGACAGCTTCCAAGTTCTTGTTTACCTCACACCCCCACCCCGCGTTTGACATATAGATCCTTAACTGTGACTGAGTCATAGGTTTGTTTCTCTTTGCCTTAGCTCTTTCCTCTGCAAAGTGTTTCTTTCTTTGTTCCACCCTATCTACATTCTTTTTGCAAAATCTTGTTCAGGCAAATCTAGTCCCAAACACATCTTTTGACAACTCTGCATTTGCTTCTAGCTTGGCTCTAATAGTATCCCAGTCTTCTTCAGTATAAAACTGAGCTTCAAATTGAACTTGAGCTTTTCTTTTCTTTTGTTGTTCTGTTAAAGCTTCCTCTTCTGCCATTCTTTTAGCTATCATTTTATCTAAATGAATCTGCTTTGCAACTTCTTCATCCAATTGAGCTTGCAACTTTATAGCCTCTTCCAATCCAGCTTCCTCTTGTCTCATTTGCTCTTTAGTTTTGTGAGTAGCCTGGATATCCTCCTCAATCATTAGAGCCTTTCCTTCCCTTTGACCCCTTTTAGTACCACCAGTACTAACTTCTTCAATACCAGTATTAATTTCTTCTCTGCCAGTATTAATTTCTTCTCTGCTAGTATTAATCTCTTCTTTGCCAGTATTAATCTCTTTTTAAGCATCCAATCTAGTATTAATCTTTTTAGCCATAGACCTTGCTTTTCTCCTGTATCTCTTGCCCTTATTAGTTGACTTTTCCTTGCTAACACCCTGAGAAGCAACCTTTAACAATGTTTTAGCTGCCTCCAAAATTGTAGGACTGATTTCTTCTTCTTGAGCCTCTCCTGAAGCTTTTGTAGGAGTAAAAAAAAGCTGTTGACTTCTCTTTCATGGATTCTCTAACCAAAGAAACTAGAGGATCATCATCAATATCCTGAATTTTCCTCCCCTGATCCTCTGATTCTTCACCCTCTGATTCAGATATGAGTACTTTCTTGGATTTCCTCTTCAAATCTGTTTCCAAAGATTTCACCTTCTTTACCAATTTGAGCACTGCATTCCCTAGTGTCTGCTTGGTATCCTTCAACTCTTTCTCCAAACTATTAATCCTGGTCACCAAGGTAGGTACAAGCACTATCAATTCTTTAAGTTGCATACTATCCTCAGCACTTCCTGATGTATTACCTTCAGGGAGAGGTGCTTTATAGGACCTAGGTGGTGAAAGATGAGGTGGAGATTGAGGTTGTGGTGATAGATGAGGTGGTTGGGATGTGGATGGTATTGGATCAACAGGTGTGTGATGGGGTTCAGCTGGTTGTGCTGAGCCTTCACCTTGATCCACAGCTGCCCCTGCCAACATAGCAGGCAGCAATGGTACAATATCCCCTGCATAACCCCTTTTCATGTTTGCAAAAAGCTTTTTGGTCAAAGTTGGGGCTAAATACCTTCCTTTATTTTTAGTTGTAATATCCAAAATGATTTGTAAAAACCGTGGATACATTAAAAATTTTGAATTACTCTCTAAGTTATGAACCATCCCATCAAAGATCATTTTTGAAAAATTATAAACCCTATTGCTAGATAGACATATTAATGTAGTAGCAATAGTACTACCAAATTGATCCCATCCACCAGACTTAGGGCTTAAGCAGTGTAAAATATGATGGATTAAAAATTTCCATTGGGGTGTAAAATTCTTTTTCCAAAAAGTTAATTTACCCTCAGTAACATACCCCAAGGTAGCTAATCCAGCATATATTTCAGCATCAGATAAATTATGTATTCCTGTTGCATCTGCCAATTGAAGTTTACTTCTGACAATGCCTCAGAAATAGTATACTCTTTAGAGTCTATAGATGCTACTTAATTGTTGAGTCCCATAGCAAGTGTTCTGCTGTGGAGTTTGCCAGAACTGTTTGACTAGGGAGTCATAGATAGTAGGATTATGAGTTAAGGCATACCTGAGAGATGTACCTTTAAGAAAATCCACTACCTCAGTGAAACCAACACTTTCATTTGGTTTCTTTAGGAAAGCGACCATATTATGCTTGTCTGAGTACTTTAGATTGGCCATATGGACTCGTTGATGAACAGAAATTGTAAGAATGGAAAAACTAATCTTGGGTTTGATGCGAGTGAATTACTAAGTGCTGGTGGAGAGAGGGATTTGAGTTGTTATCGATGAAAAACACGGTTTCTTATTGGACCGTGTGTAAAAGAAGTTTCTTTAGAGTAAAGAAAGATATTTTATTGAAGAAAGTGCAGTAATTATCCAAATAGAAAAACATATGTTAGTTGTACGCGCCGTAAAACTCTTTTTTTTTTTTATAACGGTAATATTTAAACGAAGAAAGTCAATTTTCCCTCACCAGCACCAACGGTCATTACAGTATTAAAAATAGTCTACAGTACTAATATAGTCTACCAGATTAACATTAGGACATCAGTATTACCGTATTGACTACATAATTAAACTTTAGTCCACAGAATTAAACAAGTATCTACAGAAGAACTTGTAGACTACCAGAATTAACTCTAATACTTAGTACTTACAGACCATAGATGAGTTGTATTTGCCAGGACTGCTTCTATCCATCCTCAAATCCATGATATCCTGAAACGTTAGGTGCAATAAAAGAAAAAGCTACTATGACCTTGAAAACTAAAACTATAACCTATCTACCAGCATTAATACCCTAGTAGTATTAATGTATCCGGACTTGCACAAAAAGGTATAGAGGAATTAGTATTCTTAGGGATCCAAGTCAATATCAGACATGGAAATCCCTTTTGGGTCTACATACTCAAACTTCTTGAGCATGTTAAGAGATTGTATTTGTACACATGATCCTGGTAATTGATCTTTGGCCTCCATACCATTAGCCTTCTTAAGGACATTCTCAACCTTACCCTTACTAACTACTGCCCTTGTCCCAACAGTAGTCATGTTTTTAATCCCAAAAGTTTTCACATCAGGTTTTAAGTCTTTGGGTTTATAACCTGGTTGGGTGAAGTAAGACCTATTGATTGGTGTGTTTGAGGCTTTTGGTCTTACAACTGGTCCAATCTTGTGTTTTGGTCTAATAACACTATTGATTGTGCTACTTTTTGAGGATCCTGTAGTAGCAGTACTAACAGGCCTAACAGTATAAATAGGCCTAACAGTACTAATAGACCTAGCGGTACTAACTTTTGATCTATCAGTATTAATTAAAATTGCACTGGTTAGTACTGCTGATGGGTTAAAGGTCCTTTTTGCATGAGGGTATTTCAAATTTTTTGAAAAGTTTTGATGATTTACCATTTTGCCATAATTCCATACTGGTTTGACTACCCTCTCCCCAGTATTGACCACATTTTTAACCCTAGGTTCAGGACTCTTTTGGTCATAGAAATCACAGTCTTTTTATCAAGTGGCCAGTGCTTTTGCAAACAAAACAAGCTTTTATTTTATGTACTTTCTTAAAACCAATCCCTTGTTTTTGTGAAGTTTGACCACTTTTATTAGCTTGACTCCTAACAGCTTGAGTCACATTAGGCTTAACAGAACTAACAGTTTTGTTAGCACACACATCATCCTCGTCATTTGAGATCCAATCCTCAATGATGACTTCATCCCTATTGATCTTTGACTTAGACACAACTGTTTCATTAATAGACTTAGGTTTTACTATAGTTGCTTTATTTGAGGTACCTACAGTCTTGTTAGTTTCAGTTATCTTAGACTCTATGATTTTATTTCGAAAAGCATACTCATCTAGTCCTGCAAATGATATATCAGCTCTTGGAGTTAGTGGGTTCCCTGTAATTAGAGGGGGAACAGCATGATACTCATTTGCTTTAGTGAACCTATTATTTTCTAGTGTGCTCTCTTCATCACTAGACCTTACCTCAAAAATAGTCAAACTGTTCTCACTATTAATGTTAGATTTATTACTCAAATCATCCATTTGTGTGCCAAACCCTAATCTATTTTTATCATGAGTATCACTTGATATTGAGTATCTTAGTGAGATTCTTTGATGACCCTTCCCATTTTTCAAAAATTTTTTTCTTGAGTTTCAATTCATCTCTTTCCGTAACAACCTTTTCTTATTCCAGGATTTAAGGTTGTTATTTTTATTACTCTACATTAAGATCATATTTTTGAAAAATATATCTCTCACCCCAAGCTAATTCATTCTTTTCATGTCCAATAATTCTAGCTTCTAGTGACTCTAAGGCTATTTCATAACCCCTAATTTCTAGTTTGGCTTTGTTATGCTTTTCTATTTGGTATCCTAGTTCTTTTTGAAGAAAACCCCCTCCCCCAAAAATTTTTTAAATGATTCAAGGCTTTAGAAACATTTTTGTACCTCACTCTCAGAAGAACTAGATGAGTTTCTGAGAGATGCCATCAAAGCCTAATTGCGGTTCACTTCCAAAATCATTTTCTCCAGTATAGCCTCTTAGACGTCTTGAGCCACCCAGTGCTGCGATGAAGATTCAGTTGTTTGTGCATTGACCTCCTGTCACAGTAAGGTCTTCTTCCTTGAATCTTCCCCGCTCTACTTTCTCTAATAAAATGCCCTTTTTGGATAGTTTGTAGCACTTAACCTTTGACTTATCAAGAGAAACAGGTCGTTTTTCTTTGAAGTCCATATTTCTTCCTGTCCTCTGAATGAACTTCTTTACTCTGACAGTCAACATAGCCACCTGCCATCGAAGATCTAATTCCTCTAAGTCATCTCCATCCATCTGCTGAAAATCCTCATTCTCAAGTTGAGGACTGGTTGTTGGTTGTGCAAGAAAGGAATAAGCTATATCATGAGCACTTGGAGTAGTTGGAACTTGATTAATTCCACCAATAGTACTAACTCCAAAATCTCCACTGGCAGTACTAACTTCATTAGTACTGTTAGTATTCTCAGAGGAAAGAAAAGCCAAATTCTGAGAAGCAGAGTTGGAACCTAAAGACCTTTTCAATTCATCTTCATACACCCTAAGATTGTTGTAAAGGTCATCAATATCAACCTCATCAATATCTGGTTTATTTCTCATGATCAGTGCTATTTGACTCCATGAAGGAGGAAGACTTCTTAAAAACTTCTGATTAATGTCTTCCTTTGATACATAGGCTCCATGAATTTCCAGTTGACTTATGAGTTTCTAAAGTTTCATTAGATGCAGTAACAAAATTTTCAAACTGATGTTTCAGAACATTCTTTTGCATCTTTTTGGATTCCTCATTACCTCCAAATCTAGATTTTATTGCAGCCCACAAAGATTTAGCATCAGGAACATTGTGGAACTTGAGGAGGTACTCATCAGGTATTGCTAAGAGCAAGATGCTCTTAATCCTTTCTTGATTCCTTCTAGCAGCCATTGTTTTTGCAGTCTTAGAACATGTAGGACTAGATGGTTTCTCGTGAAGGTGTGCTCTTTCTAGATCTCCATTGACAATAATATCCCACATATTATGATCTGTGTGACAAATGTATTGTCTCATCCTCATACTCCAGATATCGTATTCTCCCTTCTTAATGATATGGATCTTCATAGCAGTGATTGTTGGTGGAGGAGTATCTTGATCAGCCATCTCTTTGATTTGAAGTAGTTCTGATTCAAAAGAAGTTCTTCTTTTTCAGAGTTTCCTCACAAGCTCTGATACCACTTGTAGGATCTCTTTTCTTAATGGATCTTAACCTTTAGCTTGTAAAGGATTTGTTGCCTTAGATAAATCTAAAGTAACAATGATGAAACAATGATTAACTACTGGTGTTAACGCGGAATTTTAATCACAATGTAAAGAAGAAATAATCCAACACACTTTTATATTGAACTTTGAATCTGCCTAAGTTACAGATTACAAACTATGATTACTATATGATCTCTATGATCTTCTGTAGAACTATATCTACTGACTATGCCTAGGGATCCTCTTATAGACTAAGGAAACCCTAATGGGCTTTACAAAACGCGTATAAAGATAATGCATATCTTTTCCTAGTTATTATGCATATATTTACTCTAATAATTTATGCGTAAGCAGACTAACTATTACATTAACTATTAACTATTTAATATTGCCCGTACTAACTATGATAAACCTTCTACCAGTACTAACTATTACACTAGCAGAACTAACTATAATACTAACAGAATTAATTCTGTTATACAAAATTCCAAACAATTCCCTTCTATCATAGGCTTATTCTCTAAAAACCCAATATGCAAGTTTTCTTTTAACATCTTGGTTTTAGTATTGTATACCCTAAAAGCTTTACTACTCAAAGAATATCCAACAAAGAAATCTTCATCACTTTTGCCATCAAACTTGCCTAAACTGTCTAAAGTATTAAGGGGGGGGGACAAAAAAAAATGGTAACATGACATTCAAATGGTTATTAAAGCTTAGACATAATTTAAAACCTCTAAAAGTTCCTAAGGTGTCTTGTTATGATGTTGACTATAAGACCTATCTGTACATAGCAAGCAGTTTACTAACTGCTTCTGCCCAAATTATAGTGGTAACTTAGAGTCAGCTAACATGGTTCTAGCAGCCTCAATTAGTGTCATATTCCTCCTTTCAGCTACACCATTCTGCTGAGGAGTCCTAGCTATACTATATTCTCTCCTAATACCTTTTTCTTTGCAAAAATCATCCATAACTTTATTCTTAAACTCTGTTCCATTATCACACCTGATTATTTTCACTTTCTTATCCACTAGGTTTTCTATTTCTTTGATAAAGTTCTTAAGAATCTCACTGGTTTCATCCTTAGTTGTTAAAAAGAAAACCCATGTAAACCTGCTATAATCATCAGTGACTACTAAGCAATACTTCTTATGCATTATGCTACTCACAAAGGTTGGACCAAACAAATCCATATGAAGCATAAACAAAGGCTTAGTAATTGGATTCAAAACTTTGGACTTACAAGAAGCTCTGTGTTGCTTCCCTGAAAGACAAATAGCAATACAGTTTGGTCCATTTTCAAAACGTTTTGTAGGCAATCCTCTTACAAGATTACCCTTAACAAGCTTGTTGGGTTGTCTTAAATTAATATGACCAAGCCTCCTATTCTAGAGCATTGATTCATCTAATGTAGCCTTTGCAACAAGACAAGTTAAACTCTCTTTATGAACAATGTTTTTCATATCAAAATTGTACATGTTGTCCATTCTAGGAATTTTAAGAAGTGTCTGACTTTCATCAGGCAACTTAAAATTAGGAGATAAGACAAGACATTCAGTGTCAGTAAAAAGGACATAGTTCTTTTTGTCACACATCTGTGAGACACTAAAAAGGTTGAATTTTAACTCATTGACAAAGTATACATCTTTAAAATCAAGGCTATCAGTTTTAAGTGTTCCTTTACCATAAATTCTACCACCGTGTGCTCCTCCCTACAAATTAACATACCCGCTTAATCAATTCTTTGAAACTGAGAGAATAGCTATGTTCCCCAGTCATGTGTCTTGGCGCTGCCACTGTCAAAAATTCCTTTTATCATCCATTAGTGGCTTGCCCTGCACAAAAAAAAGGAAATTAGTTTCCTTTGGGGACCCAAGCCATTACTGACTTGGATCTGCCTCGTGCATCAATATAATTATATTTCTTCAAAGTGATTGATGCACTATCAGGTTTGGTAGGTCTCCAAACCCAACATGCTGATGTCTTTATAGCATTTTCCTGATTTACCCAACAACTGTAGAATTTGGCCTAGCAGTTTTAACTGTTTTTGGCCTAGTAGTATTAACGAATTGTGCCTTGGCAGTATTAACTTCGTGGGTAAACCTTTTGTTAGATAATATTGTTTTTGATTGAAAGGGTCTTCTTACAGTTGATTGTGCTGTTTTTGAAAAACATGACATTGGTTTAGCACTAAAAACTATAGATTTGGGATGAGCAGTATTAACTGTCCTGGCAGTATTAAATGGTTTTAGGCTAGTTTTTATTAAAACTGCTCTTGGAACCATGTTCCTTTGAGCATTAGGGTGAGTCCTGTTGGTAGTATAGTTGTAGGTACCTGTTTAATTATTCCCATATACCATCCTTTCCTTTTGATGGTATTTACAATGAGCTTGAATATGATCAAAACTCCCACAAACAAAACATGCTTTATTATACATCACAAAAAAAATACCTAGCTGTTGGGATTTAAGATTATTCCAATTTCTTTGATTCCCCCTAGGACTTTGTGATCTATACATCTCAGCATACCTAACTGACTTTTTAACTGATTTTTCATGATTTTAGGTTTGACAAACTCTTTCTTTTTATCAGCAAGAAAAATAGTTTCTTTATCAATATTAACTGGAGACTTAACAAAGCTACTTGTGTCTTCTGATACTTGTTCTTTTATCAAAGAGTCATCAGAATTTTCCTTAGAAGCATCTGATTTTTTATCACAAACAATGTTAGACTCTGTTACTTATCTCAAAAACCATAACTTTTGAATTCAGGGTCTTTGAATTCATCAAGACCAGAATAAGACAAATCAAGCTTTTTAGGTCGATTATAGATTAAAGGATGAGGTGGAGGAATAACATTATACCCCAAACCCTTTTTACTTTTGTCAGTTATCTGACTCCCTAACAACTTGTCTATGTCTTTTGAGGCTTTATCAAATTTCTCAATTCTAAATTCAATAGCCTCTTTTTCTTGCTTAACCTTTTCAAACTCACTTTTAAGCACATTTGATTCATAGTCTTTACAAGCTACTTCTCTTTTAAGAACTGCAACTTCTTTACTAAAAAGAACCTCATTCTTTCTATATATGATAAGTTGTTCTTCTACAGTTGCTAAACCTATTTTATAAGTAGCTGCTGTAAATTCAGTTTGATTAAGCTTAACAATCAAATCATCACACTGTTTCTTAAGAGTTTCATAGTTTTTCAGACAAGTTTTAGAGCAAGTTTTATCATTGTATACCTCAGAGTCTAAAAACGCCATTAGAGCCATGTTTGTCTGAACCTGTTCTTCTGCCATATCACTCCAGTCAAAACCAACACCATCTATCACCAGCATTGCCTTTGAAGATGTGTTTTTATTGTTTCCATGCTTCCTAGTGTTGTCTTGATTTCTGAACTGACCCTCCTTGTTCCTTAATGCTCTACACTCCCTGGAAAAGTGTCCTATCTTGTGACAGTTAAAACACTCTACCTTGGATGTATCATACCCAGCAGTATCATTAGCATTAATGAAAATTTTCTTGCCTGTCCTCTGATAGTACCTCTTTGCCCTCATACTTAGCAGAGAGAGCCGCCACTTCAAATCCATTACTTCCAGATCATCTTCATGAATTTGTTCTAAGTCCTGCTGTAGGAGATTAGAACCATTTAGATTCTTAACCATGAAAGCATACACATCATTATCACTGAAGCTAGCAGTACTAACTTGAGGACTAGCAGTGTTGACATTAGGGCTAACAATACTAACTTCATATGCAGGTTTAGCAGTATCATTAGTACTGCTAGTGCTTGGAACAGTCATAAAGGCCAAGTTTTGAGCACCACTACTTGCACCAACAGATTTCTTTACACTTTGTTCAATAATTTTGGAGTTGTTATACAAATCATCGATGCTCATTGTTTTAATTTTAGCCTTATTCATCTAGACTACAACATGAGTATTCCACTCAGGAGGCAAGTTGCTCAAAAATTTTGAATTTAAGTCTTCTTTAGCGATGACCACACCCAAAATTGCAAGCCTACTAACAATCTTCTGGAGCCTGTTAAAGATAGAGTCAAGAGACTCTGTGCTTGATGCACTAAAATTTTCATATTATTGCTTCAAAAGTGTCTTTTGTGTTTTCTTAGTGGCTTCATTACCTCCAAATCGTGTTTCGATAGTAGCAAACATTATTTTAGAATCAGTGTACTGACTGAAATTAAGTTGATGTTCATTGGGAAGAGCCATGAGTAGCAAGTTTAGCCTTCACATATTCTTCTGTTTGTCTTTTATTCAGCAGTTTACGTACTGTCTCTTTGTAACTGAAGTACCATTCTCTTGTGCTGTTTGTGGTACAGATACCCATGAGTTACCATTCTTTATGACCTCCCATAGAGCATAGTCTTGTACCTGGAAGTACTGCTTAATCCTTATCACCCACATCTCATACTCACCTAGTTTGAGTATGGGTAGCTTAGCAGTAGTATTACTATTTGTAGATTCAAATTCCATGTCAACTAGATCAAATTTTCTCAAAGCAATGCACTGATACCACTTGTTGATCCCAATCCTTGATCGATTCCTTAGGTTGTCTAAGGTTAAATTACCTTGGATAAATCCAAAATAACTTGTTGTAGAAACTTTGTATGTATACTAAAGTATATGCGGAATCTACACCTTAA
>BQNB010180505.1:0-11017 GCA_026074375.1 Tanacetum coccineum | reverse complement strand
CCGTACTTGGCCTGATTGATAACAATACCTTTTGGGGACTGGTAGATCTGTAGTCCTAAAAAGAACTTCATTTCCCCCATTAAGTACATTTCAAATCTAATGTGCATTAACTTTTCAAATCTTTTTGAATATTTAGGGTTTGTAGATCCAAAAATTATGTCATCAACGTAAATCTGCACTAGTAGAATATCCTCCCCGTATTTTAAGCAACTTTAACAAAGACAATATAAGCTCAAACTCAATATTAAGCTCTTAAACAGCTTGTGAAGCAGGCTGTTACAGAAAGAAGGCTTTTGAAAGCTTAAAAACTGAATTTTACTAAAATAAGCACACAACCCTCAAATAAGCACTATTTTTAAAACCAAAAGCTATTTTCAAAAGCCTATAATGTCTAGAAGCTAAGTCTAATAAGCTAATTAACCTAATTATACTAAAAGCTAACTGAATCTAATGATCTAAATACCAAACACAGGAAATAACTCTTTAAGCTCAAAAACTAATTAAGCTAAATTGCACAATAAGCTACTTCAAAAGCTAGGCTTATGAAAACTTATCAATCTACTACTAAGCTATGAATCAAATCATAAAAACAGATACTATAAGCTAAAAATTTAAAATTAGAAGCTAAGAATTACTTACTACTGTTTTTGGTTTTTTTTTAGAATTTTTGTGAATTTGAAAAGCTAGTTTACCCTAGAGAATAAGCTAGAATTTAAAAAGCAAGCTTTAATCTATCTTGGCTAACATGTAAGCTACAATCCTACTGAATTTTAGCTTATAAATCATACTTAAGCTACTTAAATTATGATCAAAAGGGACTGCAGTTAGGAACTGCAGTAAACCCTTATCTGATGCACTTGGTAAATGGGCTAAACCAAAATGCAGGTGACCTTAAGGGTCAAACCTGTTTTGGACACACCCAATTAGTGTGAATGAACACTTAGCAACCAAAATCCAAACTTAGAGAAGCTTGGATAAAAAACTACCTAGCTATCTTAAGAAAATCACATCCCCTGGTGCAAAAAAGAACACATTGCTCCTCAAAATGTTTTTAAGCACAAACTAAACCTACAAACCTTATTAAAACTTAATTAATTATGAAATCCAAGCTGACCAAAGTATAAACACCAAATTACTTTGACTTTTTGAGGTCAAACTATACTAAACCAAACACTCCTTTAGATAGACAAATACCATTTTAGCTTATGAAATTAAGATTTTAAAACTCAAAACTTAACTACCAGATTACACACAGCTTATAACAACCTACATAAACTTATTTCAAAAAGAAAATAAGACAAGAACAAAGATCTACAAGCTAAGCTAATATTTTTGGTTTTTTTATGATTTAAAACAAAATTCAAAGAAAACTAAGATCTAATCTTATTAAAACTAAAAACAGATGATCAAATATCCTTAATAAACTCAATAACACACATATAAGCTCAAATAAGCAAACATTTAAGCATAATAAGCAAATTTATACTAGGAAATTTAAAACAGCAAGAGTAAATGGAAACTTACAAGTTGCCTTAGCTAAACAAAGGCTTATAAGGCTCAAAGAGCTTATCAACAGCTCTAGCTTATCAATGATAAGCTAGTAAAAGTCCATATGAGCCCTTCCAGGTTAAGCTCATCTTCCTTAAGTCCAAAATCCATTAAGCAAGGGTTAATTATCTAATTTTAAGGTTCTAGTAGATTAGATGATTAATTAAGCTCAAATCTAAGCTTAGAGACTTAGATGAGCTTTTATGAGCTTATGAAACAGTAGCATACACATTTGATAGTATTAAGAGCTTATAAGTGAAAAACAGATTATAAAAACTAAATGATGATTTTATTAATACTTAAACCGAATTACAATGCTTTAGAAATTGAAAATTACAAAAGTTTAAAGAGAAAAATTACATTTAAAACTAAAAATTACATAAACTATTGAAAACTAAAGGTTTTTAGGAAAAAAGAAGTTGATCATGTGAGAGTAAGGGAGTCCTTTTATAGCTGCCAGGAGAAGCTTCTAGGTGTCAAGGTTTGTTACACGATCCCATCAATCATGGCTCTTCATTCCTTCCAATGATTGGATCTCTATTGTGGTTCGTTAGATCAAATCTTAGCTCACGGATTGCCAGCGTGGCAATCCGTGATGTGACACTCCTGTGCTTCTTTTGTACTCCTTTTAGTGCAAAAATCTATCCTTGGTGTGTTTCCTTCCTTGTAGGCGTGTCATTCCCTTTTGGGAATTGACCAATGGAAGCCTCTTGTGACGTTAAACTCTGCCAACATGTACCTTTTCACTTAAATTACTTTGCCACATAGCCAATTTGAATTACCCCTTTGTTTTGACTCGAGGTTAAACGGAGACGATGGGTGAATAGTAGAAACTACTTTTCCCGCGTCGTTTATTTTTTATATAAAGGGTTTTTTGACTTTCTTTGATTTACCCGAGTTTATAACTTCGGGTTTATAAGGGATTTTGGGCCGGGTATGATTAACAGGAAATGGGCCTGGCAAGTGTTTGGGCTCGGGCTTATTGGATTTGTTATAAAGGATTAACGGGTGTTAACTCTTATAAGCAAGAGTTAACACCGTTAGGGCTTAGGGATTTTTTTGTAATTTGGTTAATTATGAGGGACTGGTTTGGGAATTTTTGGGTTTTGTCTTTTTATGGTTGACCACTATTAACCATAGGTTGACTTTTGTTGACCTTGATAGCATTCTCCGGCTTTTGCACACTCAATTCCGTTCCCGTGTTCGTGATTGTCCGGTTTTGACCGTTTTCTTGAGATTTTTGCAATATATTTTTTGGAGGATCAAGCCTTTTTAGAGGAGCTTGAAAGGCTTTAAAGTTAAGAAAAGGAAGCTAATGATGCAGCTGAAGCTCTTAGAAAGGAGTTTGCCAAAGATACTGTGGATTTGCTTCTTCAAGCAGGAGCTGCTAGAGCTAGCAGTACTAACACAGTTAATACCGCTAGCATACCAGGTCCTTGAGGATAGTTATGACAATCCTACACTGATCTAACCAATTCTGACCAAGATGATTCTCAAATACCTGCTCTTGAGGATAGTTATGACAATCCTAATGATGGTATTTTTACCAATGCATCTTATGATGATGAGGGTGCAGTAGCTGACTTCACAAATTTAGAAACTATTGTGAATGTTAGTCCTATTCCCACATCAAGGATTCACTCTGTTCACCCTTCAACTCAAATTCTTGGAGATCCAAAATCAGCAGTTCAAACAAGGAGCAGAGTGAACAAAAGTTTTGAAGCCTATGCTTTTGTAAGTTATATTCAAAAGCAGAGAAGAAATAATCATAAGGACTTCTAGCATTGTTTATTTGCTTGTTTCTTGTCTCAAATTGAACCCAAGAAGATATCTGAAGCACTTGAAGATGAAAGTTGGGTTGATGCTATGCAGGAAGAACTACTGCAATCCGAGATTTAGAAAGTTTGGATTCTTGTAGATTTGCCTATAGGAAGAAGGCAATTGGGACAAAATGGGTTTATAGAAATAAAAAGGATGAAAGAGTTATTGTGGTTAGAAATAAGGCAAGGTTGGTTGCCCAGGGACATAGGCAAGAGGAAGGTATAGACTATGATGAGGTTTTTGCTCCTGTGGCTAGGATTGAAGCCATTCGGATCTTTTTGGCCTTTGCTTTTTATATAGGATTCATAGTCTATTAGATGGATGTGAAGAGTGCTTCCTTTATGGCACAATTGATGAGGAGGTATATGTGTCTCAACCTCCAGGTTTTGTAGATCCTAAGTGTCCTAAGTAGGTCTACAAAGTTGTGAAAGCTCTCTATGATTTACACCAAGCTCCCAGAGCCTAGTATGCTACTTTATCTACTTTCTTGTTGAAGAGTGGTTACAAAAGAGGAACTATTGACAAGACTCTTTTTATTAAGAAGGACAAAAATGATATCATGTTAGTACAAGTTTATGTGGTTGACATTATTTTTGGTTCTACAAAGAGATCTTGGTGTGATGAATTTGAGGCATTGATGAAGAGTAGATTTCAGATGAGTTCTATGAGAGAGCTCACCTTCTTTCTTGGATTACAAGTCAAACAGAAAGAAGATGGTATTTTTATAAGTCAAGATAAGTACGTTGCAGAAATCCTGAAGAAGTTTAATTTTGTCAGTGTAAAGACTGCTAGTACACCAATTGAGACCCAGAAGCCTTTAGTCAAGGATGAGGAAGCTATTGATGTGGATGTACACCTTTATAGATCTATGATTGGCTCTTTAATGTACTTGACTGCTTCTAGGCCTGATATTATGTTTGCAGTCTGTGCTTGTTCTAGGTTTTAGGTAACTCCAAAGACCTCCCATCTCAATAATGTGAAGAGAATCTTTAGGTACCTCAAGGGCAAACCCAAACTGGGCCTTTGGTATCCTAGAGTGTCATCATTTGACCTAGAAGATTACTCAGATTGTGACTATGCTGGAGCAAATCTTGACAAGAAATCTACAATAGGAGGTTGTCAATTTCTTGGCAGGAGACTTATTTTATGGCAATGTAAGAAGTAGACAATTGTGGCTACTTTTACTACAGAGACAGAATATGTTGCTGCTGCCAACTGTTGTGGGCAAGTTTTGTGGATTCAAAATCAAATGTTAGACTATGGGTTCAATTTTATGAACAAAAAAATCTACATTGATAATGAGAGTACTATATGCATTGTAAAGAATCCAGTATTTCACTCTAAAACAAAGCATATTGAAATTAGGCACCACTTCATTAGGGATGCTTATGAGAAGAAACTTATCCAGGTGCTAAAGATTCACACTGATGACAATGTAGCTGATCTTTTAACCAAAGCTTTTGATGTTAGCAGGTTCAATTTCTTGATTGTTAACATTAGAATGATCAATCAATAGGCTGCATTAGTTAAGGGGAGGCAAGTTGATTTGTTGTATAGTTTGTATGAAGTGTTCTGTGTGTAGAAGGATTATGATTATGATGATGTTTTTCATAGAGTTATTTGGGTTCTAGAGAGAAATTGAAGAGAGCTTTGAATGGTACTAAAGAGAACTTGTTGCCAGACTTGTTCAATTTTTGGTTGACAAAAGTTAGTACCGATAGGCTTATAGTTAGTACCGACAGGCAAAGTTTGTACCGCTATAAAGTCATTGAAGAAAATACCGGTAGGGGTCTAAAGTGTAATTTTTGGCGGTTTCTTTGACCTTGGGATTTCTATTACTATAAGACCCATCTCAATTACACAATTTATTCACCTACACTCTCTTAATCGACTTCAATTAACGAACCCTAATTTTTCATCATTGTCGATCAACAAAATCAATTCAACAATGCTCAAAGCACAATATGGTTGCCTACTTGGAAAAGAATGATGGGAACACTGAGTTTCATCAGATTATGGACTTTCTCACTAACAGTTCAATCCACTTTGCACTCACTGTAAGTCCCATCGTCTCAACTTCGTTTGTTGAACAGTTCTGGACATCTGCTAAGTCCAGAACAGTCAACAACATTAGTTATATAGATGCCATTGTTGCTGGCAAGCCTGTGACTATCTCAGAGGCATCAATAAGAAGTGATCTTCTTTTTGATGATGCTGATGGGATAGATACTTTGAACAATCAGGCTATATTTGACACTATTCAGTTAATGGGGTATGAGGGGGACCTTAATATTTTTTCACTTTTATACAAAAGCCCTAGTTTTTCACCTCAATGGAAATTTCTTTTTCATACCATGAATCACTGCATCAGCTCTAAAAGCACTTCTTGGGATCAAATTCCCACTAATATTGCCACAGCAGTGATTTGTTTGGCCACTAATCAGAAATATAATTTTTCCAAATTAATTTTTGATGGTATGATGAGACACTTGGATGCATCTAAGAAGTTTGTTATGTATCCAAGATTTTTACAAATCTTTTTGAAAAACCAGTTAAGGGATGTGCCTGTCCCTATGGATCACTTTCCAGTCCCAACTTTAACTAAAAAGGTTTTGTCATTTATGGTTAAAAAGGGTAAAAACTTTTCAGGGAATGTCACACCTTTATTTAACTCTATGTTGGTTCAACCAATGGAGGATGAGGATGAAGTTTTAGAAAGACCATCTGAATCCCAACCAATACCTTCTCCTACTCACCCAAGTGTAGACCAACCTAAGTCACAGCCTGACCCATCTCTCAGACATTCTTCTCCTAATCCTATTCCTGATTCCAATCCAGAGGGATTTGGTGGGAATCATGGAGGCCAGTCATCCAGTGATAGATCCCTATCAGGGAATGAGGATGGCCTGACACTCCAAAGTGTATATGATCTTTGTATTTCTTTGTGTACACAGGTCACAGCTCAAGCTGCAGAAATTAAAGATTTGAAGGCTCAGATCAAACAGCTTAAGAAGAAGGCCAGACCTGTTATCAACCACCACAAAGCTTGGTTTAGGGCTGCTATGTTGAAGAAACAGCAAAAGAAGAAGGATATGGAGAAACCAAAGAAGAGAAGGAGTGTATCCAAACAGGGGAGGAAAGCTGTCAAATCTTCCAAAGGTGCACCATCTGTGCAAACACACACTGACTGGGATGGTCTGGATACTGATTTGGAAGCTACGTTAAATGAAGCCATGGACTACACTCTTGCTCAAGATGAAGGGAAGACTGATTCCAAGGTTGAGGAACCCAAAACAAGTTCCAAAACTGAGGAATTTCACTTGTCAGGTGATACATTGGTTGTAGAAGACAAGGGAAGTGCTGAAAAGGGAGGAAGCACAAAAGGTACTGATCTGCAACAAAGTACTGTCAAGCCAGATGAAGGTACCGACAAGCAAAATGGAGGTACCGACAGAACAAAAGTTAGTACCGATAGTTTTGTTGAAGGTACTGCTGAGATTAAAGATCAAGTTTTAGGAGAAAGTGATACTTCAACAGTTCCAACAATGACTTCAACACCTACTCCAACAGTCTTTGGTGATGATGAGACTATTGCACAAGTTCTTGTCACAATGAGTCAGAACAAGGTGAAACAGAAAGAAAAAGAAAAAGGAGTAGAGCTTAAGAATGTTGAGGATATTGAGAGACCAAGGCCTACATCAACAAGATCATTGTTAACATTGAAGCCTCTTCCTAAGATTGATCCAAAAGCTAAAGGCAAAGGAATGATTGAAGAAGAAGATGAATCTGATACTGAATCTAAACATATTACTGAAGCTGAAAAGAAGTTTAACATTCTTTCTAATGATGAAGAGATAGCCAGAAAGGTTCAAGAGGAATGGGAAGCCGAAGATGAGAAGAAAAGGTTAGCTGAGGAAGAAGCTACTAAGGTTGCATTCACAAATGAGTATGATTTTATTCAAGCAAGACTCTATGCAGACAAGATTCTTGCTGAGAAGCTTCAAGAAGAAGATAGAAAAATTCACCATCGAAGAGAGAGCCAAGTTGCTTCATGATACCATTGCTGCATGATCAGCTTTTAAATCGACACCTTTATATATATAATAATATATAATAAAATATATATAATAAGGATAATCTAAAAATAATCAATGAAACCGAGATAAACAAATACCAAACATTCAGCTCTTCATAATAATGGCTAATTCCCGAAGGTATTAGCCTTCAAACGTCATAATAAATACAAGAGTAATTATTTAGCCAAGGTAAACTAACCGAGTTAACGAATGATACCAAAAATTAAACGATTACTAATGTATATGGAATTACACGATGTCTCCTATGGAATTGAATGCGTTGCTCGACCTCTTCTGCTCTTTTTCTCCTCTGAAAATCGACTTTTGTGGTTTAGGTATCGAGAATATAATTTAGCACACTTAAAACTCATTTTTGAGTTTTGTATTTATAGGGCATGGAAGTCGGTTGGATATGGCGTATCCAAGAGTTGGATACGGCGTATTGGGGATTTCTTGGAGTAGAGACCACGCTTGATATCTTCCAGAATTTTATATTGATTCCATATCTTGAATATGGCGTATTGAGTCCTCTGGATACGGCATATTGATCTTTATTCCTCTGTGGTCTTTGGTGAGTGCATGCACGGATACGCCGTATCTTCCTTGCTAGATATTCACCAATTACTCCATAATTACTGCAATTCTCAAATATAAACGATTAAGTAACAATTCTTTGCAATAACTATACAAAATGGGTTAATAACATGGGATAAATGTTGTTATAAAATAGACGTTAATTGATGTCTTCAACGCTCGACCGCTCAACCGACGGCCATGCACTCGATAGTTCTTTTCTTGGAAAGGTACACAACTTTATTTTATTTATTTTCGTTTATGTATTTTGACGAGTGGGTTTGCCCGCGCTCCGTTGTGGGGCGCGGGCTTTGACGTGCTCTGTTGCAATAGCAGAAATCGGTCATGAAAATAAGCCACACATGATACCCAATTATGGAATGTTTATACATAACATTCAATATAAGTGCTTATCCAACTACTTCAGCTTATTTTGAGATATGTAGTATTGTAAAGCTTTATACCTAACAGATTCTAAAACTTATTCGGTCCAATACATATTGGAATAACAAAAAAAGAGGCACAGATCTGCAAGCATAGGTTCGCTATAAAACACCTGCCATGGCTGACCATGTTCCGACAAAAAACACAAATGTAGAAAAACATCATTCCAATTATAGGCTTATAGATATCTTTCAAACATGAATCAGTGTACCAAGTCACGTCCAGTAAGGGGTGTAAGAGCAGATTTAATCTCATTGACCTACACACCATCATGAGCCCATCGATTAGAAAACCAAATATTAGAATATTTTCAACATCAAGGGTGCACTGAATTGCTATCATATTCTACAACTTGTAGTTACCTTAAAGCCGGAACGCAGTTACCATGATTGCGTTCACCCAAATTGTCAAGACATTTAAATATCGCTCGTGCCCCAACCGATAAGCCTATTAGTGTCAAAGGACTACAAATTATAGTCGTCAGCCAAACGATAAGCCTAATAGGCTATAATTGGTGAGCGTCGTTTTTGAACATGTCTTTTATTCTGCAATAAAAATAGATCTCAAGTTAGCATTACACAATAGTTCCGAATAGTGTATCAAATTTTAGTATATTTTAACATATGATTATAAAAGCTTATTTACTGTCTACTATCCTCAAATGGTCACTCACCTTCGAATAATTGAGACATCACATAGTTTTTTGCAAAAGTCAACTCCACTATACACCGTTCCTGCAAAAGCAACAACTTATCAGTAATATTTATGAAAATCCTTATTGCCAAAAAGGATATCATACATTCATACATATAGTCATAGACAAAATTAGCTTCACAATCTTCCCACATTCTTAGGCCTCAATTCGAAACCACTCTAACCAAAGACCAAATTGCATGGAGATTTAAGCTATATAATACTAAATATGTACACACCAGATTGATGCATATCCTATGCTATACATGAATGCAACTACTATGTTAAATTGATCTTTTACCTAGACGCACTAAAAGATCGCATAACAGTGAAGGAAAAAAAATACAAAATGGCAGTGAACATGACTACTTGAGAATATTGCACCCATGAGCTATATAAGGACTTATATTTACAAAAGAAGATCGCCAGCCCCAAAATTTACAAATTATACTAGAACATAATTTGTTAGCATGTCAACAGGTTAGCTCTACACAAATAGTTACATATATGACTAACAATATGACATACATGTTCAATGGTATTTAGGATATTCGACTGCACTTTTTTTCTAAAATGTGATCAAGCTTAACTTGAAGGCCTCAACTAAGCTTGAATTTTTTGTTACCTGAGCATCTATGCATCATTGCATCTTGATGACTACCACCAAACAATTTCAATATAAATGACACCTAAGCATAAAGCAGAACCAAAAGATACTTTTTTTTGGTAAGCTGATAAAAAAACCTTAAGAAAAGAGCTCCAAGATAGATGTGTGATTTGTGAAACAACCATACCAGACGCATGTCATTAAAAGCTTGTTGTTATATGAGAACTTAAAACCAAGAGTCATTAGATAATGTTGTGCCTGTTGGAGTGACTACTTGCATCTTGATGAATGGTAAATGATCAAAGCCATGGCACCACAAACTGGGACCAAATTCATATGATAAATGGGATGTAATTCTAAAAATTCAGACTATAAATACCAGTTTCTAAGAACTTCATATAGAATAAGAGAGTTATTTACTAGTCAAATTAGGTGATCTAAATGCTTTGATATTTTTTTTATCTCAAATTAATGTGTGCATGCCTCAAATCTGTAATACGGATCTTAAATCAATGTACATATCTTATATCATCATACATACATAAGTATCAAACCACAACCGATGAAAATAAAATGGCAAACAGAATACCTAGAATGTTGACTGAATTACATATATGTTGGGATATATTTTGCAGATGTCATACTGAACAGGCTTTATGCGGATATCAAACGTATTGAAATTTTAAGCATCTGAGCATATCAGTGTATGCTTGTAGAGTAACAAAGCTTGTATTTTGATAAGGTCATGGGATGGGTTGGGAACAGCAAAATTGTTTTAGAGACGGTGTCATGGTAAGAGTTAGTACTTGGGATGGATTGGTTCGACCCGCCGTGATACTGATTTTGTTGTACCGCTCGTCATATTCCTGAGCCTCTTAATCTCGGTTTTGTATTGCTCAATCTGCAATGCAACGCATATACGTAGGTATACAATGAGTTGGAATGTTGTGTAATATAAATTGTAGGACCATTCAATAGCAATTTTGTCACACCCTCGAAATTCAAGACTGCAGCAGAAAGGTAACATTAGGGTGCGACGTCATGGCATAAGGTACAAGTCACGAAAAACGACCTCGAAATGAGACGTTTTAAAATATTTCACATTCAATACAGTAAAAGCATCAGAGTTTGCAAACAGGTCCCAACAGTTTTAAAATAACACAACTGTTTAGATATTATAACACCCCGTATTTTAGGACAATGTACGACGTTAATAAAGTCACTATTTATTTTTAGTATTGTACGCGTTTGTTTT
>BQNB010180504.1:0-12671 GCA_026074375.1 Tanacetum coccineum | reverse complement strand
ACGCCGTATCCAGAAGACCAATATGCTGTATTAAGGAATGAATATAATATTTTGAAAAATATCAAGAGTGGTCCCTACTCCAAGAAACCCCCAATACGGCGTATCCAATACTTGGATAAGCATTATCGAACCGACTTCCAGACCTTATAAATAGAAAAATCAAAAATGAGTTTTAAGGGTGCTAAATCATATTCTCGATACCTAAACCACAAAAGTAGATTTTCAGAGGAGAAAAAGAGCAGAAGAGGTCGAGCAAAGCTATCAATTCCATAGGAGACAACGTGTAATTCAATATACTTTAGTAATCGTTTAGTTTTTGGTATCATTCGTTAACTCGGTTAGTTTACATTGGCTAAAATTGCTCTTGTATTTATTATGACGTTTGAAGGCTAATACCTTCGGGTATTAGCCATTATTATGAAGATCTGAATGTTTGGTATTTGTTTATCTTGATTTCTTGATTTATCGTTGAGTACTTGTTTATGTTTATCAATTTATACTTATTTACGCGCCTTTGTATGCGACTTATCATTCAACTGGATCTAGTAAAGCAGACCAAGTAGATCTAGAGTCCAGGATAGCTCTCCATATAGTAATTTATACATCTAGAATAATAGTTACACAAATATTGTCCTTCTAAGTCTGTGTCTAGGATACGCTTCGGGCTTAACTAGTTAATTGGATTTCCAATGGTTTATTGATCGTGTTGACTAGCAGGTGACCTAGATAATTCAACAAGTAACATTCGGATTCCATTGGATAGTTGGACAAGTGGACTACTAGTGTATAAATTTCCATTAAGCGGTAAGTGGGTAAAGTCTCTATGAGCTAGGGTTTAATAAGATCACCATTGCTTTAATCCCTAAGATAGATTATAATCAGCAAATAAGGATGCTTTATGCGGATGCTTTAATTGTGACAGAATTAATGTGTCTAGGTCTTAGAATGATGTAACGCCTAAGTCTTAAGAATGATATGCCACCTCGAGAGAAGAAATCATTGCACTAAATAAACAAACCAACTTTCTAATCGAATTAATAATGGTTAATACAGTTTTCTGTTTGACCGCTCTTTTATCTTTTGTTATTGACTGCGTAGTAACAGTGTCTTGAATTGATTGTAGTCACCAACCAAACGTGCTAGTCTCTCACGCTGAAAACCCCTTTCCCGTTAGATTAGGATTTAGATTGACATAGGTGTTAAACATAGGTTTAGAATAGAATAGAATTTAACATAGAAGAGATAACCAAGATATTAAATTAAATTTAGATTTAACCTTTGTTCAAGTGTTCGAACTTACTTACCATGAAAACTACTTCGATCGGGTACACTGCCCGATAAGTAGTTGTTTTTTGTTTAGTCGGCAAAATTATTATTTAAAAACATTGGAATCAATTAAAATATCACACCACACAATGACCATCATTGGGGCTTATTATGGTTTCAAATCTGCTGATTCAAAGTATCATTTCTGGGCTTATTTCAAAAAGAAAGAGACACAAATCCATAATTTTTGATGTCAATGACAGTTTTTGTGTTTTTGCAAAAAGACAAAAGAAAATAGTAGAAGAGGCGAGTTAACAAACCAAGGCGAATTAACAAGAGGCGATTTAACAAACCAAGGCGAATTAACAAGAGGCGAGTTAACAAACCAAGGCAAATTAACAAGAGGCGAGTTAACAGTTTTGACTAGAAGGCGAGTTAGGCGAGTTAACAACAGAGGCACGTTAACAACCAAGGCGTGTTAACACCAAGACCAAACCGAGTCAACTCGGTATTGACCGAGTTGACCGGGTCAACTCAGAATGAGTCAGCACTGAGTCATGACAAAAGAATTAAATAGATTCAGAAAGAAGGATTGACTCGACAAAACTCAAACAAACAAAAAAACATCAACAATCTATATCCAACGACAACATCAACAGATCCAACTTCTCTAAATCCTAAACCCATCATGACAGCTTCAATCATTCAACAAACCCACAAGTCTATACCTAATTCCCTTTGTCATAATAACCATATCATCTCTAACTCCACCAACCACAACAAGACTCAAATAAATCAAAGATCTTAGTTTCTTTCGTTTCGTGCGTTACAATTAAATCAAGAACCTTAAATATCCCCAAACACCAAAGTAAAACCTCATCATCGATCCTTGTTGGTTAAAAACCTCTTTTAATATATGAAAATAACGATTGAGGTATAACAACCTTGTTACACTCAACCTTTGTTTCGTTTTATGACACACAACACAAAGACAAACCTACCTTAGACCTTGGTTGATACAAGGCCTTAAAGCTGAATATATCTTTTGGGACTTTGATTTATGGCTGCTTAATTTTAGAAAGATGATTTGGTGAGGTTTTTTTGTTAACTACTCGTGGATTTGTTGATGATTGGAGTAGTTTTATTGTGGGGAAAGAGGAAATTAGTTAAATGTGGTTGATGATGAGAACAGATGGAAAGATTATGATTGTAGCAGTGGATGTGGAGGAATTGACTGCGTTTGGTGAGTAGAATAAGATGGGGGCGAATAAAAGGGGATTAGGGTTGTCTAGAAGAAAAATTAGGTCTTGTTGAATTATATATCCCTAACTTTCCTAGAGTGGACTCGGGGTTCCATAACAAAGAGGTTGGGTTCTAACACGAGTGGGTTGGGATATTGCATTCATGCTATAAGAAACATGGGCCTTGACCAAATGTAGTGTTAGGACTGTTAGGCTACGATACATTGTTGGTATTGTCTAAATAGTTTTCAGTATTGGGCTGCCGGGTTTTATGGTGTTGGGCCAGTTATGATGTTTAAAACATGGGTTGGATTATTTTGTTATGAGCCAAAAATATTCATGTTTATATATTTTGGGCTTATGTTATCAGATTGTGTCGAGTATTAAAACACTCTCTTGTCGGGCAAAGTATAAATGACTGGGTTTTATTACTTGGACCGGCCATGATTATGTTCTACTTATTGAGCCCTATATCCGATTAACGATCATCACAACAAAATTCACGAACAACAACACAACAAACACAATACATTACACTACAAACGATCCTTATCAAAATTCACCTTCATTCACAATGGCTAGTATTGAATTTTAATGATTGCATATGATGTTACATATTTAGGATTGAAGTAGGATTTCATGGGGAGTGTACTTATTTCGTCTTCGATTACTTCTCATTCTCCACAACGAAGATGACTTGTTCCAGCATATACGGTTTATGATAAAGACTTAATTTATCTAGTTATACCTGATGTAAGGAGTTACATTGTAGTACTCATGGGTTATAGCTATCACTTTAAGGAGTTACATTGTCTTACTTAATGTCTCACACAGTTGAGGAGTTTTTCAAGAGGTGTTGTATTTTTTGTATACTTTGGTGCGGGTATATGGTACTTAGAGATTTGCCTCTGCACCATTCTTCGTCACGCGGATAGTACAAAATTAAGTTACAAGTCGAGGATTTTGTTTCATTCTCAAGTTCATTTCATTGGGTTGTCTCCATCTGTGGTCATCAGTATTAGCCTACAGAATAGATAAGGGGATTTAGATCGGGTTGAACAAGAGAGATTTGTAAAGAGAGTACCGACATCTTCTCACAGTGTATTGCTTATGTAATTATGGTCTATGAAGCTACATAAGCAGTTCCAATTGATATACGATGTACACATGTGTAGGTTAATTCCTCAGTTAGTCATCATCCTGGAGGGAGAAATGTGTACATCCGATACTTAGTTGATTTTTATGTTACCATTTTGATGTTACCGTTTCGACTACAAAGAGGGATAAATTTCTTACACTAGGGACTTAGTTAACTTTGGTGTAGCAATTCACATTACCACTTTCCTGGAGGAAAAAAAAGGTGCATTTTCGGACCTTAATTGATTTTGGTGCTACGGTTCGACTTCGTTAAAAGGGATAAAGTGTGTACTTCGGGTATTTTGGGCTGAATTCAACAAAACTGGGGATGCTTCCTAAGTGAGACAATGTTGATGATACCATTCCTTCCCACATAGTACCCTAAATGAGAATTGAGGTCTTTGAGAAGACTAGTGCATTAATTCTTATCAGTCTCAGGGATGTCTGTTTGGGAGGGAGCAGAAGAAGTTCATAGCATAATTCTTATCAAAGCCGAAGTATTCGGATGAGGGAACTTCAAGGATGACAAATGAGAAGCAGATAAACTTTGACATGACCAGAAGTGTAAGAAAATGAAGCTCTCTCAAGACATGCAACTAATTCAAAAACTTCATGATGACCAGAAGCGTATGAAGAAAGTTTTGAAGTCATGTCAGGAAGTTATGAGCAAAAATCCAATCAAGACCGGGTTCGGTAGAGAAAACTTCTATGTCATCCTCAGCAGTACGTTCGTCTACAATTTGAAGAAATAAAGCTGGAGTATTCAAGTAGATCGTTTAAGATATTCTCAAGGACTACTGGACTTCATTCTTATTAATTTTCTTTATTTTTGCTTGTAGGGAACATTGTAACCAATTCACGTGTGACGCCATCTTGGAAGGAGATTGTTAGCCTCACTTTTAGTGAAGCTGGCATCTTACACGTAAATTGGACTAGTCTTGGACACTACGTACCACGCAGGGGTCATTTATGTTAACTAGGAATAGTTTGTTTTTGTTTCTAGTATAAATACCCCTTATGGCTCTCTATGAGGGGTGGTTGGTGAAATCATTTATGTAACATTCCATTTCCAATCTAACAAACACATCTTTTCTCAGCCTCTCTCTACTTTCTCTCACTAGAAAACATGTATCATCTATTATTCTTTGATCAACCAAGACCCCCCGAATAAGGTTTTTTAAATCATGTATCACCAAGTGTGTTGTGATGAGCAAATTGTGAGTTGTTTCGAGATGATTGTTGTCGTGCCCAAGGATTTGGGTTGAATTTTGGGGGCGAACATCCTTTAAGGGGTTTAGATTATGATAGCCGATAAATTTTCTTGGGTTAAGTATTATAAAATATTATGATTTTATATCAGAGTCTTTTGATTTTGTCAGTTTTCTTGGAGAAAGCTAAAAAGTTGACTTCGTTGACTTATTTTGGGTGAAACAGTTACGGTTTAACCGAGTTTTTGGAGAGTCATAAGTATCGTAATAGAATCACTTTTGATTTATATTTCCGTTTTGGAGTGGTTATGTGGTTTTCTAGTGCTTTCCGGGAAGTTATCCCGCGTTTAGCAAAAATCATCACGCAGCGCGTACCGGCACGACAGTAAATTTAAAAAGGTGTTTTATAAATTTTGGGTGGATTGAATAAACTTATTTAATGAAATATTTTATAAGTTGGTGAAACGTTGGATAAAACGTAAACCGTCGAGGTGTGATTTGGAAGTTGTCAGAAAACGGGCGTTTTTGTGAAATTCGGTAAAAGACTTTAACGGTCGTTAAAGTGAAAACTTTCAGGCAAGTCAAAAGTGTCAAGTGGTATTTTTGAAAATTGAAACACTTTTAAAAATGATGGGAAAGGTTCGGTTGAGTTTAAACGAAAATTCATGTTTTTGGTCCTGACACGAAATTTTAAAGGATGACGTGTAAATACTCAAGTTTATTGGAAAAATGTTTTTAAACGTGATAAAAATACTAACTAACCCCGAGTGACATTTTAACTTAGCAAGATTTGAGTTTTTAGGGAACCCGACACAAAAACGAGACACCCTGAGTACCTTGGATACTTGGACGAGTAAGGGACAAAGGAGGGAACAAGGTGGGTATTTTCTAGCTAGTTGGTTTACTCATGGTACATTTAAGTTTTGTTTTAACCTCAAACCATCATTTGTACATCCATTTTGAAATCAAACACAACAAAAAAAATATCATATCTCTTTCTTTTCCCTCTATTTTGGACGAGCACCCAAAGAACAAGAAACATAAAAGTTTTCAAGATTTATCAAGAACACGGGTTAATAATTAATAGTGGGTTAGTATTAGATAGTCTCGGGTTGTAGAGAATGATTTGGGTTTATTTCTTCGCGTCAAAAACCGAACAAAGAACATCAAGATTGTAAGTTTTTATAAATTTTGTTTTAAGTTGTACTTTTATGGTTCTTATAGTGTCTTAATGCTAGTTGTACAAGTTAATCGTCGTGAAAATCGAAATTTAAAAACAAAACGAATAATTAAAAGGGGTGTTTGTGCGTCGGATACAAAAGGGAAAGACACAAGGAATAGTCATTTTTATATTATGGTTGTGGTGGTAAATTAATCTTTGAGATAAATGCTTATTAGGGCTTATTTTCAATAACATGCTTCAAAATAAGCTCATTTAGGGCTTATTTGTTTACTTTTTGGGCTTGTGGTTTCGGCGAAAGAAAGAAAGGAGGAAAAGGAATGTTGGGCTTGGCCCATTTGATTATTTTGGCTTATTTAGAGCTTATTCGAGCTTATAGCTTATTTGTTATGATTAGTTTTGCCTTATATTCGAGCTTATAGCTTATTTTGATTTCGGCATATATAATTTTGGCTTATTTGGTTTCGAACTTATTTGAATTCAGCTTATTATATTCGAGCTTATGGCTTATTTATGTTGGGCTTATTTAGTTCGGCTTATATTTTGAGCTTATGGCTTATTTGAATTCGGCTTATTTTGGGCTTGTGGCTCATTGATTTTGGCATATCGGGTTTCGGCCCATTTAGGTTTGGGCTTATGTGGGTTTTGGTTTATGAAGTGGGCTTATGGCTCATTTGGGTTTGATTTAAATTGGACTTCGACTTATTTTGGGTTATACCATGGTTCTAAATAGCGCGCTATAGCGTCGTCATAGCGCGAAGCGTGGCCTCCACGTTACGAAACAGGTCAAGGCGTCGTCTCTAGGCGTGGCGTGCAATATAGCGTCATATAGCGTGATAAAGCGCGCTATAGCGCATAGCGTGGCGAGTTTTTTTTGAAGTGTTTAAGGGATTTTCTAAAATTTGAGATTTATGCTTGGATTTACTAATATTTTGGATTGATGCTTGAATTTAATAATATTTACTACTCATATTATTCTAAACTATGATAAAAATTAATAAATCTATAAATATTTTTTTACCTCCTTTAGTCACGCCTTAAAAACGTCAAGTCGCTATGCTTCACGCTAAAGCTTGAGGCTTGGCTATGCCGCTACGCCACGCCTCACGCAATTTATAACCTTGGGTTATACACAAACATATATATTGTTATCGGGCTAATAGTGGAACTCTTAATGGGCCTTGGGGGCCCAATGACAAATAAATGGTTAGTGGGATTGGCTAAGTTATATGGTTAATATATTGGACTTAACAAGAGTTAGTGGACTAAACATCGGGCTTTCGGGCCCAATAAGAGAAAATTTGATAATTAAATTTATAAGAACGGATCAATGGGTTTACAATAGTTACGGAAGTAGAAAACGACTTGAATTGAAGGATTTCTGTCACGTTTGGGTAAACACGTTGAAGTTATGAACTTTTGGCATTTTGTCGGAATTGTGGGATATTGTGGGAAATAACAAGGTTTGAAAATCTTGGAAACCTTTTTCAAATGAACAGGTCATGTCGAAATTTCATGAAAAATGTCACACTTAGAAAATATTGTGAAATAATTGTTTTGTGTCGATTTGACTAAAAGACAAAAGACGGATTTTGTAAAAGTTAAATGTTAAGATTAAACGATTGAACATGGACATACTAAAACAATAAAGTTTTACATTTACCTCGTTTAGCCCGATAAAAAGACGAAAATAATAATAAAATATTTTATTTTATTTTACAGTTTAATACCATACACACACACACACACACACACAACACACACACACACACACACCACAACACACACAACATATTTAACTATATATATATATATATATATATATATATATATATCTATATATATATATATATATATATATATATATATATATATATATATATATATATATATATATCGTATCGATTCCAGAGATGTTTACTCGTTTATTTTTATCGTTGAATTCTTACTTATTTCTCGTCAAATTTTCTTGGACCGTTGGGTCAGTTGTTTCGTTTTAAGTTGTTGGATGTGTTAGAGAGTTTTGTATTGATGTCGCACTTAGCCCAAGTGCATTGAGTTATCTTACTTAAGTACCACACAACCATAATACCAAAACGTTTGAAATGAGAATAAGAGGTTTTATAATGGGAATAAAGGTTTTGGAAATAAGGATGGGGATTTTGTAAAAGAATGAGGATTTTGTGTGAGTAAAAGACGAACGCTTGTACAATAAGATAACCTTGTACAAATGTTAATAAGGTAAAATTTATGTTAGGTCGTGGTCGGGTACCGTTGTGCGTTGTAGAGGCTAGTTGGTGCGTTGTAGAGATTGTTTGGTTCGTTGAGTAGAGGTTATCTGTGCGGTTATATTCATCTGTTGAGGTGAGTTCTCGTAGCCTCATTTTCTTAAAGCTTTTCCGTTGGGGGAAAATGATACTCAAATGTGTTTTGAACTCTTTTCTGAACTGTTTGAAACGTGGTTTTGTTTTTGGGATAATTTATGTACTTATGACTGCTATGTGAATATATGTGAATGTGATTTTACTTGCATGTACTGTGTTTGGCTTGGCAAAGGTTGTGATTTTACTTGCATGTACTCTGTTTGGCATGGCAAGGGTTGTGGTTTTACTTGTATGTACTGTGTTTGGCATGCAAGGGTTGTGTTCCTGCCCTAATATAGTTGGTATGTGCTTAAATACACATACCTTTTACCTTTAAAAACGAGCTGAAATAACCAAAAACGGACTTAAAATGCCAAAGATACGCTTGTTTTGCTAAATGTATTGTGCAGGAACGGATAACCAAGAAAAGGACGAAAACTAAGGCCATAACCGACAAACTGGACCACGAAGGGAACAGCTGTGAAGGACAAAGCCAAAGCAAAGCAAAGCGGACCAGAAAGTCAAAGTCAAAGTCAAACTCAACAATCAACAGTCAAAACCGAAGCCGGAAAGCCAATAGTATATAATAAAGACTGTGAAGACCACAATGGGCCCTCATCATTGACCAACAGCCCATTTGTGTGCATTTGACAAAGACTATGAAGACTTTGAAGGCCCGATCCTAGCCCTTGAACAAGCCAATCTCAGCCATTGTACACACAAAACCCACCCAAACCTTATTGGGCCTTAAAAAGCCCAATAACATAAGCCTAAACCTTATTGGGCCCAATACAAGCCCACAAACCCTTATTGGGCCCAAGCACACCCAGTTGGGCCCAATACACAAATATAAGCCCAATACATAACCCAAAGCCCAATAAAAGCCCAAAAACAATTTTTTATAAAACCTCAGGGACTGAAATTGTCAATTTTGAAAATGTTTTATAAAGGAAAAGTGTTTTAAAAAAAGATAGGGACTGAATTTGTAATTTTACAAAACCTTTTATCTCTTTATAAACACAAGGGCTGAAACTGCCAATACACCATTCTTTCTTTAATTCTTTGTTTATAAAATACAAGGGCTGTTTATGCCACTTTTTAAACTCGTTTTATAACTAAAAAGAAAAGAAACACGAAATGGAAAAGAGCTAGAAGTTGAGGGGTTCTTCTTGGGCAAATGAAACTTTTAAAACCTGTTAATAACCACTGTTCACCCCTAAAAAAAAAACCCCAACCGCTTCCCGCCATTCTCCTCAATTCCCCCAACATCACGAGATACCACCCCAACCCTTTACCCAAACCAATCCTTTACCCGGTTATAACCTTTCCCACACCCCACTAACCTTTAATTAGGTCCAGGCTGGCAATCTCCCTTAACCCAAGGTAAATCAATGGCGGATATGGCATTAAAACAAACACAAACCCAAATCAAAGGGCTAGGATTGGAAGCTGAGGCTTCACCTCACACAAGAAACACAAAGGAAAGAAGCTTTGAAGCCTTAGACTTCTATAAAAGCAAGAAAGCACAATGCCGAACACACATTAGTTTTTAATTAGCCTTTTTTATTTAACTTTTAATTAACTTGTAATTTAAAGTTTCCAGCTTGCTTTTTAAGTGTAATGTACTATTTTAAAAGTTTAAATCAAATTTTGAAGTTGATGTTAAGTTTCTTTTGATTTTCAACATTATTCGTCTTTTAAATTCTTTGTCAATTCTGAAAGGAAGTTGTGTTTATTTGTTTCGACTTAATCCTACTGTAACTCACATCAACCTACATTAATTAGTTTTAAGTAACATTTAGTAATAAGTCTTTTTGACTTATTAAAGGGGTGTTTGGCAAAGACCCAAAAATGGGTCAAATGGGGTGTGGTATGGGTCATAAGCACTCAGCCATTTTAGGCTGAGTGTTTGGGTTTAATTAGGCCAAAATTTTTATAGTTTTCAGTAAAAAATTGAGCTCTTAGCTTTTTCTTTTTCTTTCAAAGTTTTCACAAAGAAAAAAATAAGCCTTAAGGCTTAAGCTGCTTAGACAGCTTAAGCAACTCACTTTTAAGCTCATATAGTCACAAAAGTCCCTTTTAAGACCCTTATTTCTGCTCCTTTGAAGTTGACCAAGTAGAAGTCAAAAGAGTGAAACCAATATTTTTTTGAAAACCTTGACTTTTGAGAGCAAAAATCAGCAGGTTTTATTGTGATTTAGAACCTCTTATTTTGGAAATAAGCTCTTTGACCACTACTCTCAATCTGTTTTGACTTGCTTTTGGGTAAAAGTCATTTTTGTGCTTATTTTATAAGCCCAAAAAGCCCTATTCATCAATGAGCTTATTTCGAAAGAAAAAAAAAGGAGCGAGGAGTTTGTCTAGCTCAGCTTATTCTTTTAAGCTTATGACTCCTTTAATTTCGAAAGGCTTTTGTCTTGGCTTTAAGTTTTCATAGCTTATTTCGATATTTAGCTTATTTGCGATAATAGATCTAGTAGTTTAGCTTATTTCAAGTAGCTTCTATATATATGTTTTTGTTATAGCTTATTTAATAAACTTTCTTTTCCTTAAGTTAATAGATCAAACACCTTTTTTTTTAGTTTCAGTTGTTAAACCGAATTGTGGTACGAGTTGTGCAAAGTCTTGGGCTAGGCCCATTATTTTTTTAAAACAGTACGCAAAATTTGTTAAATACAGTTTGATAAATTTCGTACTTCGGTAACATTTGTAAAACACAATGTCATAAAAGTAGATTTATCAACTTTCGTTTTAATGAAGTTTAAAAAAAAAAGATTAAACGTATTATTGAGAACTTTACTTGTTTTGTGATGACGTTACCGGCCAACTCATGAGGCGCGGAGCTTAAGGGTCTATTAAGCTAGTTTACTAGTTTATTAGATCGGGTGGTTATAATCGATTTGGTTTCGGCATTCGGGTTCTACTTCTGATCTCTTTTCAATTCTAATTAGTTATAGTTTAAATTTGCTTATTATGTCTTTTACCGTTATGCCTATTATTTTTATTTTAGTTGCCATGTTTAGTTTAGTTTATTATTATCGTGGTTTCATTTGTCGCTCGTAGCTTAGTTATAATGTTTAGCGATTATGTTTATTTTTCTTAGACTAGATATCATTATTGTTGCTTGTTAGTTTTATTGTCATGTCTAGTTTACTTTTTGTTATTATTATTGCTTTATATTATGCTCGTAGTTTATTAGTAGTTCTAGGTTATTTAGCTTGATATGATTGTTATTATCGTTATGCTTATTAGTTTTAGTTGCCCAGATAGCGAGTATTTTCATTTTATAGTTGTAGTTTTATTTTAACATGTCTATTATTATTGTCCATTTAGTTGGTATGTTTATTTGTTGCTTTATTCGTTTATGCTTATTGTTATGCTTAGTTTAGGTGTTATTATTGCCAATAGACTTGTGGTATGCTCGTTTATTATTTGCTCGTTGATTGTTGTTTGGTTTATTGTTATTGTCGTTTATTGTTAGTTTTAAGGCTGTGTCTGTTTCTCCCCTGGTGCTGAAACCAATTTTCAGCACCCTTTATCTAGCTTATTTAGATATTAAGTACTTAGGACTTTTTGCTTTTTAGTATAGCCCTTAGGCCCCCCTTTAAGCCCCCAAAATAGTGTAGCTTAGTTAGGCCTCTAGGTTAGCTTATTTTAGCTGCAAAATAGGTGATTTTCTGCTTTTCTTTAAATGGTCACTTTAGCTTATTTCTGTTTTAGCTTAATTTAGGGCTTATTCTTATTAGGTTTAGTTAAAATAGGTAGACATAGCTTAGTCTTGTTAGTTAAATTCACTTTCAGCTTATTTTGAGCTCTTAAGCTCAAAGAAAAAGCCAATAAGCTTTTTAAGCTTATTTGGCTTTCTGTCAAAAACAGCCCACTTTTCTGGCTTATTGAGTTAAAATCAGCACTTGCCCCTTTTTTAGAAAATGATAAGCTAAAGCCCATCTACAACTTTGCTTCTTTGACTTTTGGCTAATAAGCCATTTGGACCAAGTTTGCAATCGGGGTCCACTTCAGGGACCATTTATGTAATTTCCTCTTTTATGGTTAACTTAGTTAGTCCCTAGTGTTAACTGTGCTGTTACCTCGTTAGTCCTTTTGTCCTTCCACTGTTAGTCCCTTAGGTTAACTTAGTTAGTTTATTTAATTTAATTTAATTTAGTTTTAGGTTTAATTTTAATTAGTTTAATTAATATAATTTGCTACAGTAACTTTTAGGGCTTTTTATATTTTTAGATTTCTCAACTTTTTCTTTATTTAATTTGATTTTTTT
>BQNB010180503.1:1613-12671 GCA_026074375.1 Tanacetum coccineum | reverse complement strand
CCTTTGGTGAGTTTAGGTCCATGAAATCAAAATCAACATCTTGTACTAGTTTGGACAAGTCTTCCAGCTTGATATCCTTTTGTGTGTCATTAGAGCTGGACAAATCAGGGGAGGTGTTGAACTCTTCCTTAATCTTTTATGCAATATTGCTAGCTCCCTTCCCTGTTGTAGGTTGAGTGAGTATAGTTTCCAACCCTTTACTCGCAGATTTGGTTTGCTCTACAAGGACGTGTGGGTTAGTACATGCAGATATATAATCAAGTGAAAGTTTATTTAGTCCTTCATCATTACTTGTGGTTTAAGATATTGAATCCTTAGGATAGAAATGCCAAAATCAGCTCTAGCTTTGGACTTTGCTGAAACATCATGTTCTGATGCAGACTCAAATTGAATAATGGTAGAAATTGAATAAATAGACTTATTATGAATAGATGCTGACATACCACTACTAAGTTGAGGGTTGGCTCCTCCTTCACTGGTGACCCCTAAAGATGTTGGGCCACCAATTGCTTGTTGGTCCTCTTTATGCAGTCCAGCAACTACAAGTGTAGAAGCTGGAGGTTGGCTTGGGTTTGTGTCCAAGGCCGAGCTGGACTGAGTTTCTTTGTCTAAATGGCCAGTTTTGGATCCAGTGGATGCTTTGGAAGACCCACCTTTGGTTGCGTCAATCTTGGACAAAAGGTGATGTTTAGAATAAGTTGGTTGCTTCCTATGTCCAGATTTTGCTTCAGGCTTTTTCCCTTTGGAATCCTTCTTCCTAGTGTAGGAATAGGTATTGGGAGCTTTATGTTCCACTGACAACTCTACTTTGTAGATAGCCAACATGTGGTCAGTGAAGGGAGGTCCTTCAGGTTGGTATTTCTTTAGTGTCCAATTCTAAAGATTAAAGACTTGAGTGAGGTTTATGGGTGACATTTTTAGATCCATATCCTTCCATCTTGTGTTCCAAGAATAGAGATAAAAACCTAGGATAAGGGACAACTTTTTCCCTGTTTTTCTTGTTCAACTTAGTGATGAGATCCTTCCAAATTAACCTAGCAAAGTCTATGTTAATCCTATTTGCAAGACAATCAAGGATAATGGCATCCTTGTTGGTGATCTGATCAAACCCCCTAATCTTACCTTCTAGGCATTGAATAATCTGAGCCATTAGCAACCTCTACCTAGGAGGGAGAAGCCTCTTCTTGAGAGTTCCTTTTGCTTTAACTGCCTCCCCATACTTAATTGTTGGAAACTATTGTCTTACTGTTTTTAAATATGGTGTTGCAAAATACTCACTAGAGTGGGCTAAGTAGTGAGCCCCAATGGCATTCCTAAAAATATTTACCCTTACTTCCTTAAAAATACCCCCAGTGGGGATTGAAAACCAAACCTTTGAGTTTTTTAGAGCTTTGGCAATGTACCAGAATTTAGACAAATACTTTTTGTATTGATTTGGTGATCCGGTGAAAGTCTCCCTAAGACAACACTTAGAGATGAAGTTTGAGACAAGTTTAAAGTATTTGTTATTGTCGTGTGGAGGGTGAAGAAGAGCAACTTCATTGTTGGGATTGAAGGTTATTTCTCTAATGTCAAACCCAACTTGAGGAGCAGGCTCAAATGGAGGTGGAGTTTCTGGTTATTCATGTAGATCTTGTTGTTGTGGGATTTGTGATGATGATTCTGCCATTTTTATTTATTTAGGGTTTTGGATGATTTGATTTGTTTGATTAAGTTGTATGTGTGTTTTTAGAGAAGGTTGTGTTTGTGAAAAGTGATTTGTTAAAGTAATGATTTGGGTTTTATAAGAGTTGTGATTCTTTTGGAAATGAATTGTTAAAATTCTTTTGAAAAATTATATCTTCTTTTGAAAGATATAATAATGTGAAGGGTTTTGGTTTATGTTAGGGTTTTATTTGCACATTTTGCTAAACTTTGTATTCAATGAAAGTTAGCAAAAGTGCATTCTGACACTTCAAATAGTGAACAACCATTTGTTCATCTGACAAAGTAGGTGAGAGAGTATGGGTGAGGTCATTTGAACATTTAGATATTCTTTTTTTATATTCTTTTTTTAATTAAAAATGAAAAAATTAAAAATTAATTATTTGAAATGTAAATCTCTGTTGTGTTAATAAACTTTTTGATTGATTGGTTTTTTAAAAAGCTAAAAAACTAGGTTTTGGTGTTTTATTGTCATTGCCTATCTAATGGAAAATTGGTGAAGAAAATTAACTAACAAAGAGGTAGAAATACTAAAGAGTTTTATCAATGATTAAATAGAATAGGGATTAACTAGTGAAAATAGGGAAATACTACTATGTAATAACTACTTTACCCTAATTGCTTTCAAGTCCCTCCTTCCTACCTATAAAAGGAGGGCTTAGGAAAAGAATTATGGTGGTGATTTCTTTCTCTCTCTAATATAATATTCTCTTGTTTTCTCATCTCTTCCTCTCCTCCTCACGCACACGTCTCACACTCTCTCTACTTCTCTGTCTCTCTCCAAAACTATATAGTGTAGCATATGTTTTGATATTCTTATCGATTGGTATCAATCACCATGAGATGATTTGAAGTGCTTTTCATAAAAAGTTATCATTTTTATGTGTTTTTGAAGACAATAAAGACAAGTTCTTGAAGACAAAGCCTTAAATTTGAAGAAAGTTGTAATTTTTAGAGTTTTCCGAAGATAAAGTCTTGATCTTTTGCATTTTACTTTGCAAAAATCACTCAAAAACGTGTAAACCACGTTGAGTATGAAGTATTTTATGGTTTTTGTGCATAAAGTTTCATACTTATGCAAAAAGTGTCATACTTTTGTGTTTTCCTTGCAAAAAGATTCAACCTTTAAGCAAGAAACATCACCGGAAACAACCTCGGAACCATCATATAACACCCTGTGTTTTAGGGTCATTTTACGCGTTATTTATTTCACTATTTTATTTTTTGTCTTGTACTCGTTTTGCTTTAAATTTTTAATCGTATAGTTAAATCGCGTAAGCTCAAAATTACATACAACGTAAACAAGGCATCAAACAATTAAATGTTACGTCAAGCAAGTGTTAGATATTTAATTAATGGAAATAAATAACTTTGGCACATTTATATTTTTATTGGTTACATAAAGTATTTACGTTTCGCGATAAAATACGTTTAGGCATTCACGGAACCACCAAAACTTATTTACGCTTCAACAAATACCCATTATTATACCCAATACCCAAAGTTTTTATAAAACTTCACCCTTGTTATCACATTAGCCGAATTTTACATAAAAGAAACCAACAAGAAAACAAATGCTACAAGTATTCACTCTTATACTTAAACTACCTATTGAAAACTACAAGTAAATGCTAGAAATTCATCCCAAAATATCAAAGATATTTCCTAGAGCCTCCCCCTAATTTGGATACAAGGAGGAATTATACGATGTTTTTTAGTTGGGAATTTGCATATCACAGAGAGAGGATCGATTCAAGGAGAAAAATTCTCTCCGCACAAGGTAACAATAGAGCACACAAAATCTCAACTAGTATTTGTACAAACTCTAGCACTTATCACCTCTAGTTCATGACTAGTGAAATTGACCATCTTTTCTCCTTAATTCCCTCTCATGGTTTCTACTAGTCTTGACCACTCTTTAATAGTAACTTGGACCAAGGTTGATATATAAATACATGCACATCTAGTTATATATCTCACACACTCATTTCCTTGGTAGAAAACTTCACTCATTCTCTTTGTTCTCTCCTCCTAGGCCACAGCTAAACCACAACACCCTTACACAATCCATACAATTTTATTTACCACATATACAAGTGTTCTAGCATCATATCTAAGGTATCCTAAGGTGTATTGAAGGTTTAGTTTAGTGTTTAAAAGGGTAAATCACGAAAGGTGCAAGATTAGGGTTTCATTGGAATTTAGGGTTTCTTAGTATTAGAAGCTTGGGTTTTGAATCTAAACTAGGGTTTAGATCTTGTTACTCTTCATCATACTTCATCCTAAGGTCATCTAAAAACCCTACACTCTTTACATTTGTGATTTTATGTATATATGATGTTTATATAGTAAATCACCATCTAGGATACATATTAACATGTAAAATGGATTTTTGCTTTTGATCAAGGTTTAATATACATTGTCATATGTTATATTGATGTTGAGAATATGTTATAATGAAAGTATAAGCATTATACAAGTATGGTTTAGTTTATAAAAGTATATATAAACTAGTTGCTTAAAAAGTTTACATATTAAGTTTATAAGTAAAAGTGATGTAAGGACTTGTTATCATGGACATTACTTGGACAAATGATGGACTAAAAAACCTAACATATATGAGACATGTGATATAATGTGTTTTAGAGGACTTGTAACAATTTGACTAAACTAAAAACCTATAAAAACAAGTTTTATACACATTTTAACCAAAAGATCCAAACTTTCTGTTTTAAACACGAAAATAAGATATTTATTTTATGTTTTTATAAAATACTACATGTCATGACGATCGTAGGCATATAGAGAACTCGAAAATCCGAGCTATAACGAAGAAGATACGCCATTTGCAAGTTTACGATAATAAAAGCTTTTATAAAAACAATTTTATAAAAACTTATTATTTTCCACATCTGATAAAAAGATATAATTATTTTTCACAGAAAGTACATATTTCTAGGATTCCAAAACATTAAGAATCATAATTATTTGATCAATAATGAAGGAGTTATGGATTTTTTATATTTACGATAATAAATACATTTATCAAAATAATTTTATAAAAATAAGTTACTGTTCATTTCAGAAACTTTTTGGAAAATATGTTAGTTAGATAGAACTTTTAATTATGAAGACGTGCTCGAAAGAATCGCTAAAATCGAAGTTAAAACGAATAAGATATGACTTTTAAAAATAATTTTATAAAGTGCATGAACAGTAAAAAATCACTGTTCATCAGAGGGTTAAAAATATTAAAATGTAATATTTTGACATATCTTTTTAATACGAAAGCATAGACATAAAGATCGTAAAAAACTGACTAAAAAAACAGAAAGATACGCACTATTCTTATACTTGTGCACTATTTCCATTCCCCTGACGTGAATAATGTGTGGTCATTTTTAATAAAAAAATTTGCAAAAATTTTTAGAATCAACTTATAGTAAGATTATTTATACATTTTAAACTTTATAAATATTATTTTACAAAGGCGATTGAACTATTTTATACGATTATACGAGTATAATTTTCATGTATTATTTATCAAAAGCGATGTTAATTATATTTCACAAATAAATTAGAAGGTGGGGTAGTTATAAAGAATTTATATATGGTATTATTATTCAAAGTACTTAGTAAACTCATGACGACCTATAATTAATTAGGTGCATACCAGACATTTAACGTGACGACGCCTTTTCATTCCGTGATTAACTTTGTAATTCAAATACTCAAGGTTGAGATTTATTGCCCCTCTTTCACTTATTTTACAATTACTTTTATAAATATCGGGGAGAATCCAATAGGCTTTGTTACAACTCGTTTACATATTTCTGTAACAATCTTCTTTTGCACACTCTTATAACATGCTTGTAGATACCTTGAATTTTGTAACTTGATTACAAACTTGGTTACAGACTCGTTACAAACTCGTTACAACTTTGTTGTACACTCATTTGCATATCTCACGGTGAGATACAATACTTGTTTTTACTTATGGACACAACAACTATACTTTACTCTTATGATTACGGATTAGCTTAAGTTGCATGAACTGTAAATTACTCGAAGGGTAAGCGCGAATGTTATAAAATAGATCTATTCGGGATTGAAAAAAATTATTGTATATTGAAAAGTGAAGACGTGTAAACTTCGTTGATGTCCCCGTTCGAGCGACTCAGCTATCAAGGGACAAACGAACGTTTATACCAATGTCCCGGAGCACACGACCTGGATTGGTGTCTACAAAGGTCCAACAACTACATACTCATGAACTCTTAGTGGTGGCCATGAAATTAAAGTGGCATTCATAATAAGTCTATGTCGCATAATCACATGAGACTTAGGGTGCAATACGAAATCCCACAAAGTGACTTTTGTATTGGATAAATGGTCCAAAGCATACTTTACAACCTCTTTGTTCCAACTATACTCAAACTTTTTTGTGACTATCAAATAGGGATCCAATTAAGTCAAACACATCTTTGATTCAACAATTTATGGCATACAATTTTTGGTAACTATTATTAACGATTGGAAATAGTCCATATTCTCTTTTACAAATCTTTATCCAACTTTAGTACTTACAAAAATCTATGGAACTCACCAACTTTAATGTTGACTAACTTTAAGCATGTTATTTTCTCAGGTGATTAGATGCTGACATACATGATGTGCATTGGAGTCTAGACAATACAAGACACATGTCATGGATTTCTAACACACAAATCTCGTTGTATTATTTCAGTCTTACATTATTGATGCAAACTTTGGGACCAACGTTATAACAAATTTAGATTTTGGCTAAATTAACGAGATTACTTTTCAAACGACTCATTTAGAGTTCGTTCTCTCATATCTTGTGCAATGTACTTATGAAGTAACACTCCCAGAAATAATTCCGCTGCGACCCAATTTGGGGGTGTTACTGATTGGTAATCAGAGCCAAGGTTATAGAGAACCAGGTCAAATGTTTTTTGCTTGGACTATAACCCGTTTCACAAACATTCATCATACAAAAGTTTAACGAAGAACACTCCATACACTATTTGTTTTGCATTAGTTTGGTCAAACTAGTATGCTTACATGATTAATACATGTTTAAATTAAGGTACGTATATAACAACTGGTCCTTAAATAATATACTAATATAAAGTTTAATTTTGCTGTTCAGCAGATCATGTCACGTTTATGATTTTATAAATCTCTGACGTGCATTAAATTTTCTTGGGGATATTGCGAATAAATGGCACCAAAGAAAAGAACCACAAGGGCATCACCAGCCACAACAACCACCACCACCACACCGGTCACCAATGCCCAGCTTAAGGCATTGATCGACCAAGGCATTGCCGATGCATTGGCAGCACGTGACGCTGACAGAAGCATGAATGGCGATGACAACCATAATTCAGGAACGGGTGTAAGGAGACAAGCTCCTCTTGCTCGTGAGTGCACTTACACAGATTTCATAAAATACAAACCCCTATATTTTAAGGGTACTGAAGGAGTTGTCGAGTTGACTCAGTGGTTTGAAAGAATGGAAACTGTGTTCCGTATAAGCAACTACACTGTGGAAAACCAAATCAAGTTTGCCACTTGTACTCTTCTTGGAAGTGCCTAAACTATTGGTGGAACCTGCCCACGTTATGACTTGTTGGGTCACAGATGTTTGCGTATGCAATGACCTGGACAAACTTGAAAAAGATATGACGACAACTTACTTAGCCCAAGGGATGAGATTAAGAAGCTTGAGGTTGAGATGTGGAACCTGAAGGTTAAGGGTACCGATGTGGTAGGATATAACCAATGTTTTCAGGAACTGGCATTGATGTGTGCTATGATGTTTCCTGAAGAGTCGGATAAGATCGAGAAATATGTCGGTAGTTTGCCCGACATGATTCACGGAAGTGTAATGACATCTAAGCCTAAGACAATGCAAGATGCAATTGAATTTGCAACTGAACTGATGGACAAAAAGATCAGCACTCTTGCTGAACGTCAAGCTAAGAATAAGAGGAAACTCGATAACAACAACTAAGAAGCAAGGTGTGGCTATAGCTTATACCGCTAGGTCTGGTGAAAGAAAGGAGTATGCTGGAACTCTACCGTTGTGCAACAAGTGCAAGTTTCATCACAATGGCCAGTGCACTGTAAAGTGCGCAAACTGCAAGAGAGTTGGTCACTTGACCCAAGACTGTAAGAGTCCTGCTGCTACTAACAATTAGAGAAACCTCACTTGCTATGAATGTGGGAATCAAGGGCATTACAAGAGTGATTGTTAGGAGTTAAAAAACCAAAACCATGGAAACCAAGCTGTAGGTACTAGAGCACGGGAAATGGTGCATGCCTTAGGAGGAGGAGAAACCAATCAAGACCTTAACGACATGGAGCATGATATCAATGCTTAGACTCTATTCCTTTAAGAATTCTTGTTGTATTTTCTCTTAAATTTACGTTGTGTTGTACGAAGGATTTCAAATTATCTATCAAATCAATGTGTTGTGAAAATTTCATCAAAATTACTTTAATTCTCTACTTATTTATATAAGCCACTCCTACAAATATTATGAAATTATAACATTATTTTGACGAAATAAGTATTGCATCGTTAACCCTCAAATATACATAGCTTGATCACTTATGTATAATTCAGGAAGGACCACACACATGCTGATAGTAGTTACCTTAAAACTTATTGTCAAGAAACAATTTTCTATTTATATCAAGTCTTATGTACGTATTCATAAAATGTATTTATCACCAGGAACAAAACTAATAACCGTAAAAAAAAAAATTATCCGACACGTTAAGCTGAAGGGAACGAATAAGCCCACTAGAAGCCGAGCCTTGGTCGCAACAATAAATATTAAACCAACGTTATAAAAAATTTAGATTTTGGTTAAATCAATGAGATCACTTTTTAAACGACTCATTTAGAGGTCGTTCTCTCATATCTTGTGCAATGTACTTATGAAGTAACACTCCCGGACATAATTCCGCTGTGACCCAATTTAGGGGTGTTACAATCATCGAACAATACCAACCGAACCACCTAGGATCGGTGCCCACCTAGCCATCGACCCTAGGCCAACCGACCCACCACAGTCGGCCACCCTCTTCCAACTAAACTACCCTCCAACCGACCCACCACCAATCGCCTCCACACCCCTAACCGATCCTCTACTGAACCTCCAAACTCGGACCAGTTAAAAACTAAAGCCTAGTTTTATAAATTAGGGTTTTAGATTTTTAGGGTTAAAAAGGTTTTTTATTATTAAATTAATAAAGTGGATTAAGGTTTTAGTGGGTAATTAATGTGAAAAATGTGATTTTTTGAAGTTTGTGAAATATTAATTAAGTGGTTAAGGTTAAAATTAGGGTTTTTAAAGTAAAAAGGTTTAAACCTTAGGGTTTTTAAATAAACTACATTAATAAAGTTGCTATCTTTTTACTCGGTTCGTGTTAAAAATACAATCTTTCGACAAAAACTTTCGCAAAAGCAACACTTCTTCTCGTCAAAACGATCCTCAAATATCAATTCATAAGAAGTCTACACAATAAAATTCACAATGGCAATAATGGCAGAAAATGTTATTGCAGTAGGTACTAAAAATCGTCTCTCGATGCTAGAGAAAGGCATGTATGATAGCTGGAAGACATGGATTTTGATATATATCCAAGGAAAAGAGAATGGAGAAATGTTAATTGACTCAATCAAGAATGGTCCGGTTAAACTAGATGGCGTTACTGACATCCGTCGTCCTCAAAAAGTTGCAGACCTTTCTCAAGAAGAGAAGTTACGATACGATAGTGACATTAAAGCTATCAATGTAATTCTTCTTGGATTACCAGTCGACATTTACACTCTTATAAACCACTTTCAGACTGCAAAAGAAATATGGGATCGTGTCAAAGAACTTATGGAAGGCACAGAGATGACCAAGCAAGAATGTAAGTCAATGCTATATGACGAATTTGATAAATTCGCATCTGTGCCTAAAGAATCAATCCACTCATACTATCCGAGATATGCTAAATTGATCAATGACATGAAAATGACTCATATGTCTATGGCAAACATTCAACACAAAGTTTGCGAATCATCTTTAACCTGAGTAGAGTAGGTTTGTCACAGCAACTAAACAAGCAAGAGATCTTCACAGTGTGAATTTTGATCAATTGTATGCTTTCCTCAAATACAATGAAAAAGATACTAAAGAAGTTCGAGAAATGCGACAACGATTCCAGGAACCACTTGCTTTGCTGGAAAATACTTACAACCCACCTCCTTCATACAATAAGCAAATACAGTATCATACTCAACCATCTGAAGTTTATCAACCGTATCAGCACTATCAATCAAACACTCCAATAACCCAACAACTTATTCAGTCACCTCCACTTCAAAGCTATGCACTAACAGTGGTTTTGTCGCCTTTTATGGAACATTGGTATCAGTTACTTTAGGATAATGTGAGTGTACCGGTAGTATACTAAATTCTAGAACTTGTTTTTGTGATGCATCTCGAGACCGCATAGTAAGTGTTAGGATTTGCTTGATAAGAGGCATTAGGATTAACCTATGTTTTAAACCTGTAATTGTTATTTTGGTCACATCGACTATATAACTATCCCACACCCTTGCTATGCACTCATTTTTAGTGCATGATACCCCTAGTACAACCCTTCGAGCCTATCCTTTTTCACAGTTCTTGTAATTTTCTGGTGGATTCCAGATTATTAATGAAGAGCATTATTAACCCTTAAACCAATCGTTACACCCAAATCGCCTTATCCTACCTTATATGTACTCGCTTTTAGTACATTATTGTTTTAACCTAAGTTAATTATTTGAGTACACGGTTGCAAAGTCTTTATCATTGTAAATACAATTTTGGGACGATTAGGATTCATGGTAGTATTTATTTCGCGGAAGAATGGGGAAGAAACGTTAATTCAATACCCTCATACGTTTGTTAGATGATCTCCAAGTTATTTTGATCCACCTCAAATCGGGTCATTAGTTAGATTGTAAATATCGAGCATGTAAAAGCTCAAGTGTAGGGGTACGTGTTGTAAACCCCATGTTATGATGTATCATCTTATTAAAAAAATATATAGAAAAGAAAAAGAAAAAGATTGATGTAGAGTTTGTATATCTTCGTCCGAGTCTTGGCTTAGCAACCAAACCAACGTGTATTCATGTAAATAATTAGCTAACCCTTCCACTCCAAATTCACCCAAAGCCACCCAAATGTATCCCATCCGTTTCTGTTTCCATTATATGTTATCTTACACCTACACCCCACAACCCTTTAAAAGACCTCTTAGATAGTAATGAATAATGCTTGC
>BQNB010180500.1:1113-11546 GCA_026074375.1 Tanacetum coccineum | reverse complement strand
GAGTTCGACGGCTTAGATTGACTCAAAGAAGCACAAGAAGAAATTAAGGGCCAAGATTGAATTGGTCATTTGTCTCACACAACTAAAACACCTCTGGAAGCCCTCTCTCAGAAGAAACACAGCAAGAAGGATTGAGGACCTAGTATTTTTAGTATAAATAGATGGCTCTTGTAAGCCATTAGGAATATCTTTTTCTTTTTAGCTTATTTTTCAGTAACTTTAGCTTAATGTCATTTTTATTCAAGTCTTGTAACATTTTAAGGTTTAATGAAAATTTGAAGGATTTGAGTATTAAAATTCTATTTTATTTATAAGCTTTATCTCACTTGTTAAACCATCCCATAAGTTCTTTTAAGCTCTTTTGAACTCACTTAAGCTGTTTGAACCTAAGCTCTTAAAGATTTTCAAAAAATTAAAGGTTTAAGCCCTTTTTCACTTAAAAAGCATTCCTCAGTATGCAAATTTTGAATGGAGCATGGTAGATTGTGGATGGCCATGGTTTTAGATCCTCATGGGAGGCATTATGATTGGTTAAACACTGAATGAGTGTTTAACTTCTGTTACAAAAGCTAGGACCTTTGTAAGTTTCCATTTTTAATTTTTAGCTTATTTTTACTGTAGCATAGCTTATTTTGTCTTAATAGTACTTAATTTTGCTTATTCTGTCACTTTTTAACTTATTACATCCTATATTTGCATTGCATATCATTCTAATAAGTTAAACCTAAGTTCAAGTTAATAATACTTGTTTTCTAGTTAAAACTGCTTTGTAGCTTATCTTATTATAAGGTGCTTATTTTTATCTAAATTTTGCTTATTAGTCTTTTAATAGCATAACCTTTATCTGCTTTATTAATTTATTAGCTTAATTAAGTAGGCTTAGTGTAAAACTTGGTCTTTCATAATATTAAGAGGTGTTTGGCACAAGCCCAAAATGGGTCAGTGTGGTTATGTCAATGGGTTGGGGGCAATTGGTCAACTTTGACAAGCTTTTCTTAGGTGATTTAAGCTGATTTAAAAAGTTTTTTAAGAGCTAAGGTTAGTTTTGAAGTTTTTCTAATAATCACTTGAATCTGAGGTCATATCTCAGATCCAAAGTGCTTATTTGATTAAGTCTTTGAGAACTCACCTTGAGCATTGTTTTAAGGTTGTTTTTAGTGTCTAAATGCAGTAGAAGTAAGTGTCTTGGGTTGCCTATTTTGAAAGTCCAATCTGTCACTTTTTCTAGTCAAAAGTTTTTAAGTGCCAATGTCCTTAATTCATTTCCAATTTTTAGATAGTCAAAATAACTTTTAGATCTTGAAAATTGGTGCACAAGCTCATTAGGAGCTTGTCTTCATCTGTGTTAACTTTGTTTCTAATTTTGAGCTTAATTTCTAGCTTATTTCCTAGGCTGCAATAGCCTTTTGTTTCTTAAAAGAAATTTCCCCTGGTGCAAAACAGCAACTTGGCCCCACCTTTTCTTGGCTTATCCAAGTTGGAAAGCTTAAGCTTTCTACATTTTTAGAAAGCTTATAAGCTCTTTAATGAACCCCCAAAAGCCCAAGCCTTGAAACACCATCTGAGTGGCTTATTTTTAAGCCAAAAGTAGGCTTGAGGCTGTTTTTCAAACAGCCTTAAGCTCAAAAGCTCAATTAGCTTATTTGAGCTTGTGGCTTTTTGTTTTTGCTTATTCCTTGTTGCATTAGGTGAATTAAGTTAGTTTAGATAGCCTTTTAAGAAATTTAGCTTATTTTGAAGCTTTTTAGAGCTTATTTTCAAATCTGCCAAAAATTTCCCCTGGTGCAAAAGCCTGTTTTGACAGCTTCTTTAAGCTGTCATTCAGCTTACCCTCTTCTTTCTTTTTAGCATTTTTGGCTAGCTTATAGGGTGTGCTTTAAGCCCCTATAAGCTCAGCCATTGGGTCCCACTCTAAGGGCTTAAAAATAAGCCCTAAAAGTGCCCCAAGAGCCTTTTTGGCCCGTAGCCAAACCCCCTTTGGCTTAATTTGCTTATTTTAGCTTATTCATCTTTCATTTTTGCTTATTTATGTTTAGGGTAGCTTATTAGGTTAGTTTAGGTTAAATTTACCTTAGTTAGTTTTGCTTAGAGCTTATTGCAACTTATTTGAGTGCTTAGCCTAAATTTCTAAGTGATTAAGCTTTTCTAAGCTTATTGCTCTTTCAAATTTGCTTATTTAGGGGCTGCACTTTCTTATTGAAACTAGTAGAGTTTAAGTTGTTAGCTAGTTAGCCTTTTATAGCTTATTTGCATAGTTATAACTTTTTAAGAATCCAAAAAAGAAAAAAAATTGCTTTAAAAAAGCCCAAGGAGTTTGGATTTTTAGACTTGGTATAAAAACCAAGTCTGCCAACTTATTTGGCTTTTTTATTTATAAGCCTTTGTAAAAACTTGTAGTTATAAAAATTGCTTATTTATAAGCACTTTTTAAGTTTATAAAAAAAATTTAGAAAAAAAAAATAAAAAGGGGAAAGTGGGAAGTCAGGGGTGAGCAAGACTCGAACCCCCGACCTCTACCACTCTCAACCCTTTATAAACATCACACCCTACCGCTGCACCCTTGGGTCTTTTCTGTTAGACCCTTGGGTGCTTTGGTATTTAAGGGTGTTTTGGCCTCTTAAGTTTATAAGTTGTTTAAGCTTATTCGACAACTTATTTAATAAGTTGGTCAAGCCAGCTTAATTTTCCTAGGACCGCCACACTTTTAGCTATTTTTTGTAAATTTTTCAGATTTTTATAAAATCTTTAGGTATTTTTTATAATTTATTTTCTTTTTAAACTTAAAAAATTCATAAAAAATAAAATATTAATCAAAAAAATATAAATCTTTTTTCTAAAATTTTCTTTTTTCATATATTTTGTAGGAAAAATATAAAAGTTTCTGTAGGATTAATTTTTCAAAAATTTACTTTTTAAAGAACGGGATTCATTCCCGTTCTTGTCTTGACTCATTTTTGGGTCAAACGACCTCCGTTTTTAGTCTAGTTTTTTTTAAACTTCGTTATTTGTCATTTAGAATCTACTTTAGCTTTTAAATTTGTTTTAGGGTTTAATTTGCAAAATTTAGGTTTTTAGCCCTCGTTTTTCGTGTCCATTTTAGGTTTTAAGTTATATAGCTTTCAAGTTATATAGCTTTCGTTTTTAGGTTTTATTTAAACGTTTTTGCATATTTAACTTGTAGAAATAAAAAAACCAATCATACCTTTGTCATATTCAAACATCAATCATCAATCCGTCATTCGATTTTCCATTTAAGCCTCGTTGGGACATAACGACCCGGGAATCATACTTTCGGTTATGTATATATTTTATTTTGTGAACTCTTGACCAAACCTTGGCTAAAGGTATTTGGTTGAGTGTTTGCTTATATATATTATATATATATATATATTATTGACGAATCACCTAGTCGAGAACCAAAGACCTGAACTGTCCGATATCTGTTGAAGCTAGCAGTACTATCTTTTAATCTCAAACAATTTTAACTTAATACTGTTGTAATATACTAACAATACTAAAATCGGGAGGCTGAAAAACGATTATCGTTACGTTGACAATTTGTGATTGAATCTGTGAATAATTTTCTTTTATAAAAACATAAACAGTACAAAAAAATTTTTCATTTTCTTTAATTAGTAAAACTATTATATATAAAACAAAAGAAAAACCAAAAATATCAAAAACCATTGTTCCATAAAAAAAAAGAATAAATCACAATGGTAAAAATAACCAAATATAATATTCTCAATTGAGGTATATATCATAATAACTTCCGGTGAACATGTTGTTTCCCCAACTGACAAAAGATTTTAAAAAACTTGCCATTTGTGTCGCTTACGACGTAAGACTACACCATGAAAGGTTAAACAACTATAAAGTGGGATATAGGAGATATTGTTCCGAGGAACTACTACCCGAAAGGAGAAATAATCTAAGCTTCGCAGCTATTCCTACACATCCGCTCACTCTGTGCGTTTATCTTTTTGAGAGCAACCGTGAGTAAGTGGATTATTTGGTTTGAATTTTCTTATATCATGACCGTTAAAATCAATAGTGAATAAAACATTGAAAACCAAAAAAAATTAGTGTAAATTTTCTTTTTATATTTCTGTTTTGTGCATGCTCACAAAATCGTTCTCAAGCCCGTACGCGTCGACAACAACAAGTCCACAACTTCTGAGTTTGAATCGACCAAAATCTTGAGAAACCCAAATAACAATCAAGAAATTTTCAATCCTCCCATAGTTCCGATGACGATATTCAAAACTATGGCGCAATTACTCGAAGCACCCACCGAGGGTTACGAGGATGCGATCGTTGTTCCCGAAATTACCGCGAACAACTTTGAGATCAAGCATTGTCTACTTAATCTTGTTCAAAACAACAATTTTTTGGACATGATAAAGAAGACCCACATGCTCACATCGATATTTTCAACAAGATCACTTCTACTGATAAGGTTTCCCGAACTCCCGAGTATGTCGTAAAGCTTATTCTATCCCCATTTTCCCTCGAGGGACAAGCCCGGCTTTGGCTTGAAAAGAGCCCCCTCGATCGAGTTCCTACATGGTATTATCTTGTTTTCAAATTCAATTAACAAATTCTTCCCTCCCTCTAAAACAACAAATCTTCGAAATGAAAACACGAGATTTCAACAAAATTTGTGAACATTTTTTACAGGCATGGGGCCGATTCAATATCTTCATAGGTGATGCCCGCATCATGGTTTTCAGAATTGATCAACACGAACATTCTATAAATGCCCTAGATTCGAATGATCAAGGATTCATTGAACTCCGCTGCGGGTGGTAACTTGTAACTTCTGGATAAAATGCTCGAAATGCATAAAAAAATCAACGAGAGCAACCCAAAGTTCATCAATCACGAAGCAATGGCCATTGTGTTCCAAAGTGATAACGAGCTCTTCTAACCCTAGCAGTTTCATCCTATGTAGCTTGAGACTGAATAAAATGGTTAGAGCATTGATTCTCGATAAGAAAAACCAAACCTCAGCTCCCGTAAAAGCGTTGAGCAAAGTTGTGTAACTTGTGGGGGTGGTCATTCTTACCAAAATTGTCCAGCCACCGATGGAAACATTTATCGTGACAATATCCAAGAGTATGTGTCACAATCCGCTGCAGCAAATTTCAACCAAGGAAATATCGGTTACCGACCTCAAATGGTTGCAAATCAAATTCGACCTCCCGGTTTTCCTCTCATTCAAAGCCATCAAGGAAATAATCAAAACAATTTCAATCGGGTAAACAATTACAATCAAAACCGAGGAAACAATTTCAACCAAAGCCAAATTTACCGTCCCCAGGTTAATCAACCACCAGCTTACCAAGCTCCTGTTCCTCAGACACATGGTGTGTCCAAAACTGATTTTGACAACACACAAGCTAATGATGCAGTTTTGAGGAAAAAGCAAAACCAAGGCCAAACCTTGCAAAACCAAATGGCTAATTTAACGGACATGCTTTCCAAGTGATGTGACTTCTAATACCTTGGCCTCTACTTCAGTTCGGGAACTCACCCGGGTAACACCATTAACCAACCCCAAAGGAAGAATTGAGGTATCACCAACCCGAGAGTGGTGGTTGCATATCAAGGACCCGCGATTCCTTCTACTTTATCTTCTCCTCTAAAAGTGATGAATCGTGATACCGAGGTTACAAAGGACACGATGCTTCCTACTAATAACGAAAGCACCGAAGACGTCCAACCTTCGGTAATTCAAGTCCAATCTCAAAATCCAACTTCCGAGCCCGTTGTTGATCCGTTAGGCTCCAATGTCTAACCAACGAACATCAATTCATTTCCCATCAAGTAGAAATGATTAAAGGCGCCGTGAAAAAGCGTTATCAAATTGAGAAATTATAAAACGAAATCTTTAAGATTTGATTTCCGAAATTAGCTTTACGGATGCCTTGAACCCCTTAAGCCAAAATTTGCCTCGACTCAAAAACTATAAATTGGAAACAAAGAGAAATTGAGATGAAATGGCTAAGAACTCTATGAACGAGGAATTGCTCATATCATCCTAAACATGTTACTGAAAAAACAGGAACCCTGGTCGATTTCTTATCCCATGTGAAATTTTCTGGGATTAATACATGCAACGCCTTTGCCGTATCGGCGCAAGCATTAATCTTAGCCTAAGTACCGTCTGGAAAGATCTATCTCTTCTCGAGCTAACCCCGACTTGCATGACGCTAGAGCTAGCGGACCGTTCAATCACTGAACCAATCGGTATAGCTAAAGACGTCCGTTTGATGGTGGGAAAGTTCCAGTTTCCAGCAGATTTTGTGGTCGAATATTTTTGACCAAACCCCCGAAGTACCTTAAATTCTCGGGAGAAGATTCTTACAGACCATTCCGTGCGTTGAAAGATGTTTTACGAAGGTAAAATAACCCTATCGTGTTCGGCAAAGAGGCCATCACTTCAATCTGGACCAAACTTCGAGATACACAACGGCTAATTACAATCATATTAAGCGAACGAAAAAAAGAGTAAGAAAAGCCGAATCGACGTCATTGAATTGCATTGAAGAATACTCGCAAGAATTCTAGTTTTCTGATGCAGTTATCTTATGGTAATCCTTCTCTGGATTTACGGATCCAATTGTTTCAATTCTTCACCAACACTAACCTCCTTTCGGGTATAGTGATTTTCTCATTGCTCGAAAAGAAGCCAATGCTTTTATAGCAATCAAAGACGAGCCAATAATCACGGGAAATTGAATGCTACATACTATGATCCGAGGGTGACCTCTTGATTGGAAGCACTTCTCAATAGTGAAACCGTTACCCGCTCCTCTTCCGACTCATAAATTATTAATCACCCGGAATCCGGAAGAACTTAAATTTGTTGAAGCTAAATCATCATTAAATGAGCCTCCATATGTTGAACACAAGGACGATACCACTCATTTAGAATACGCATTTTTGAAGCGACGACAAGTTGCCCGTCATAAATGCGAAAGATTTAAAGGATGAGGATAAGTACAGCACTTATCAAGTTCTAAAAAAAGTCCCCATAAGAGACGCCATCGCTTGGAAACTCTCCGATAACAAGGGTGTTTTTGATTCAGAAGTTTTGTTACCCACAAAATCCTTATGGAAATAGATACCTACGAACCAACATAGAGTCAAGAGACGGTAAACCGCAAAGATCCACGACGTCATAAAAAAAGAGTTAAAAAACTTCTTGACCCGGATTAAATTTATCCGATCTTTGACAGTCTATGGTAAGCCCGGTACACTGTGTATACCAAAGAAGGGTGGCATAACTCGTCAAGAATGATGATAATTGATTTTGATACCGACTACGATTGGATCACAGGGGAGAGAAGATGTGCATTGACTAAAGAAAGTTGAATGAGGCCACCCGAAAATGACCCATTTCCCAGTGCCCATCATGGATCAAATGCTTGAAAGACTTCGCAGGTAAACCAATACTATTGTTTCCTCGAAGCTTCTCGGGTTATTTTCAGATTTCTAAGACCTTCAAGGATCAAGAAAGACAACATTTCCATGCCAAACGTAACGTTTGCCTATCGCCGCATGCCATTTTGGGCTATGCAATGCAATTTGGCATTTTAAGTCCGTTTTTGGTTATTTTAGCTTGTTTTTAAAGGTCAAAGGTATGTGTATTTAAGCACATACCAGATGACTTCTCGGTCTTCGGAGATTCTTTCTCTACATGCCTATCCCATTTGGAAAAGATGTTAAAACGGTGTGAAGACACCAATCTGTCCCTAAATTGGGAGAAAAGCCATTTTATGGTAAAGGAAGGCATTGTTCTAGGACACAAAATTTCTAAGTCGGGAATTGAGGTCGATCGTGCTAAAGTTAAAGTTATAGCCACGCTCCCTCAGCCGACTACTGTGAAAGGTGTCCGTAGTTTTCTTGGGCATGCCGGTTTTTACCGACGTTTCATACAAGACTTTTCGAAAATTGCCCGTCCAATGACCCACTTGCTTGAAAAAGAGACTCCAATGCATTATAATGCGTTTTCTAGCTTTTAATTAGATGCATATACGTATTTTAGATGCATTTCATGATTTCTCTTATTTTTTGGTCCTCTACATGTGCCAAAATCATGAAAATCAATTTGCACCATCTACACATCAAATTAACTTTTGAAACTCTATATGGTGCATCTAGATGAATAGAAATGTATCTAATGAAAGTCGTTGCATCTCAAATATGTGGTTTTAGTCACTTCTCGCCACTTCTTATTTTAATTTACTTCTCACTGGATCCCTACTATATATATATATGTTGTATACCATAGAGAGAAGGAAAGAGGCCAGCTGGACCAAAAGTGAGAAAACTAAGTTAACAACAATACATGGTTAAAAGCCCACAATTGAACAAAAAATGGTTGACGTGTGGTTCTTTTTTTTTGAATAGCCGAGAAAAAATTTTGTTTTTACAAAATAGGAAAAAAAATATTAGAAAAGTACCGATTTATGCAGATCAAAAAATACCCGCGAAAATATTTTCGATACCTAATAACTTTAAAATAACTGACAGGGGGTCACAAACGTACAACTCTAGATTTCGCATTAATATATAAACTAAAAATGGCATTAAACGGTGTCGTTTTACGCCACTAAAAACCATCAGCCCAAATATATAACACATATTTACCCAAATCCTATAAAATTATATTAAAAAACCATATAGCCAAAAAAACAAATCTTCAAACATGAGGCCCAACACATAAGCCCATATAAAAAAGACAAACTATTAAACATGAGACCGAAAAAATAAATTCGCACAAAAAAAATTTGAATTAAAAAAAATTAACGCCCCGCAACAACGCGCGAGACATAAACTCATATAAGGGAAAAAACAAACTATTAAACATGATACCGAAAAAATAAACTCGCACTATTAAACATGAGACCGAAAAAAAAAACCCGCACAAAATAGAATACAAAAGGCCTTGCAGTAACGTGCGATTATCATTTAAGGCACACGTAATTCTAAGGCTGCCCACTATCGATAGTGGTCGCGACCTACATTTTTCGGCGCCACATCAGCTTTCTCTCTTCGGCGACCTACAGGCGACCTTTTGCCACTATGAGGCGACCTTCATTTTTTTTAACTTCAAATTTAAATTTCATTAATAAAAAAAACATTACATAAATGTTAAGGTTAACCAATGTTACTTCCAGGAACAGTATCTTTACGGAAAACCTCAACCACATTTCGCATTGTTATGTTAAGGTAATGTTGTGATGGTTTAGGAGTAAAAACATAGACATTAGCTAGTATCATAGCAGCGCCTACAGTAACATCCTTTTTATAACCACCCTCACCAATGACTTTGCGATATATTGTTTCAGGTATTGTACCTGAGAGATCTTTCAGAGTCACATTTAGGTCGCCAAACATATTAGGAGAACAAGATTTCACTATTGCAACAACCTGTTCAAGTTTTTCCTTTTTCAGAAAGTTGTCGACGTCTCCCAAACATCCAGTTACAGTGCCACAAAATGCATTCGCATAGTTAGTGGCACTAACCCACGCTGGACTCTTAAAGTCATCATCCTCACCAACATCCTCAACAACTTTGTCCATATATTGTTGTGTAGACATTAAAGCCCCATCCAGATCTAGAATAAAAACCTTTTCTTTAAGCAGCATTGCTTGCTGAACAAGACCTGCAGGACCGGGTATTATCCTAACTGGATTTAGGGTTGAGAGAGATGGTTCAACACGTCTACTAGAGAGCTGAACAATACCTGCAGGACTGGGTATTATCGTAACTTGATTTGGGGTGTAATGAGATGGTTCAACATGTGTGCTACTAGAGGAACGCACAACGGGTGTTAAATGGAGATCAGAATCATCTATATCTAGACTGAATTCTCATAGTTCATTTTCGTTATTGAAATTGGAAGCCATTTGAGAGAGTTGGATAAGAAGTTGTGTGATATAATGAGTAGATGGTGAGGGTATTTATAACGAAAAACTAGCCGTTGGAATTTAAAATTTAAAAATATAATAACGAAATTTAAAATAACAATACTTTATTTAAAACATTAAATTAAAACAACATTTAAAACATTACATTAAAATAGTTCCTAGTTTATTAATCTGATGACTCGTATTCTGAATCATATCTCACCACCCTAAATTCCATAAAGAATTCATCATCATCAGCTTGTTTTTGCCTAATCTTCTCCTCTCGTGCTTTTTCATCCATTGTTTTTCCTTCTAATATTTCTCTTAAGGCTTCTTCATCTAGATGTAGTTGATGTAGCTCTTTCTCAGTAAGATATAAATCAGCCTGTGATAACGAACAACCTACACTTTCTTGTGAGTGGTAGTAGTATTTTTCATAAGATTTACAGAAAAAAGGAGGCTTTAACAGATTAATCAATAACTCATAGCATTTAATCAAACAAAAAACATAA
>BQNB010180497.1:0-12672 GCA_026074375.1 Tanacetum coccineum | reverse complement strand
TGAGAGATTCAGTAAGCTTAAAAATAGAAAGAGAGTTGTGTGATAAAAACAGAATTGAGAGATAATGTGAGCATAAAAATAGAAAGAGAGATTGTGAGTGCTAAAATTTGGTGATGGAAATGATTTTTGGATGAAATTGACGTTAAAACTGCTATCTCAAAGTTAGTACTGCTGGGCATTACTTAGTACTGCTGGGCATTACTTAGTACTGCTAGGCATTACTTAGTACTGATGAACATGTTTTAGTACTGCTAGGCTTAAAGTTAGTACTGTTAGGCTAAAATTAGTAATGCTGAATGACTGTTTGTACTGTTTGAGCCATAACAGAATTTCCTTCACTAATTCTAGCCGTTGAGATATTTCCGCCAAACTGCCTTGTCTATAGCTTATAGGGTTTGACTAATTGGAGAATTCATGATCTTTCTATAAATTCATAAGATTTCTTCAAGATAAGAACAAAATTCTTTTAGTCAGTCAAATCACAGCCCTACGTGCTCTCTATATTATCTCAATTAAGTTTTTCAACCTTACATTCTCTCATAAACGAGCCTAACCCAGAACTTTACTCGTATTTTTCTCTCATCAAATGGCAAATTTAAAGTTTTGCGACAAACACAACATGGTGGCCTACTTACAGAAGCTAGAGGGAAGTGAAGCCTTTCATCAAATTGTAGATTTTCTAAATACTATTCATATCAAGTATGGCCTTATTGAGAATCCTAAGATATATATTTCCTTAATCCAACAGTTTTGGGGAAAAGCTACTGCTAGAACAACTAATGATAGAGAAGTGGAAATAACTGCTAGCATTGATGGACAAGTCAAGACTATGACTGAAGCATCTCTAAGAAGACACCTCAAGTTGGAAGACTCTGATGGTATTACTTCTTTACCAAATACAGAGATTTTTGAGTCTGATTCTGCTAGACTTACTTTTCAAAAGCGACACTTTTCTCCTCAGTGGATGTTTTTCATTCATACAATCCTTCATTGTTTAAGTCTAAAGACAACAGCTTGGGAGCAATTTAGTAGCAATATAGCAACTGCTATAATTTGCTTGGCCACAAACAGGACTTTTAATTTTTCAAAAATGATCTTTGATGCTATGGTGAAGAATTTGGATAGCACACACAAGTTTTTAATGTATCCAAGATTTCTTTAAATCTGTTTAACAAACAAAAGAGACTTCTTCAACCTCACACCAGAACTTATCCTACTCCTACCCTTACGCAAAAATTGTTTAGCAACATGAAAAGGGTTTCCAAGGGTTATTCTAGGTATACTTTCCTCTATTTCCTACAATGATCACTACACCTGAGTTATCTCCTTCCAGAATAACATCTTCACCATCCTTATCACCTCAAACATATCAATCACCTCTTAGGGATATAACCAGACAAGATGCTGAGATTCCTCAGTCTCAGTTTCCTACTCAAACCCAAGTAGCAGATAAGGCTGCATTCATAAGTGTGGATGTTGATGCTGGAGGGGCTGCCACTACTGACATTGGCTTAAAAGCAGGTCAGGGCAGTGGTACCATGCATAAGACCCCTACCAGGCCCCATGATTTACCTCTTCCATTAGTTCACACACTTGGAAGTGATGAGGACAGTCTGCAACAAAATGAATTGATGGATTTGGTTACCAAGTTGACTGATAGAGTTGAAGTTTTAGAGAATGACATGCAGCAGACAAAGAAGGTTTATAGTTCTGCTCTTACAAAGCTCATCTTAAGAGAGAAAAAGTTGGAGAGGACAGCCAAAACAAACAAAGCTAGGAGAAGGGTCAGGATAGTTATTTCAGAAGATAAAAATGCTGAAGAGGATTCTTCCAAACAGGGGAGGAAGATCTCTGAAATTGATAAAGATCCTACAATCTCATTGGTACAACCTGAGCAAGACATGGAATATGATTTTGATGTTAGTAATACTGAAGGATTTACTACTGTCAGTATACCTGTTACCACTGCTAGTGCGACTCCTGAAGTTAGTATTGTTGCTGCAAATTTAGTGTACATCAGAAGGAATGTAGAAAAGAGAAAAGATAAAGGAAAAGCTATTATGAAAGAAGATGAATCTGTTTAGAAGAAGATAAAGAAACAACTAGAGCAAGAAAGACTTAGGCATGAAGAAGCTATTAGATTGCAAGAACAGATTAATGAAGAAGAAAACCAAAGGATTGTTAGGGATGCAGAAATAGCTAAACAGTTACAAGAAGAATTTGATAGGGCAAGACAAGAACAAGAAGTTGTAGCTGAAGCTGATTAAGCCCATGATATTGATTAGAGTGATCCTGCTGTGCTAAGATATCATGCACTTCAAAATAGATCTTTCTCTGTAGCTGAAGTAAGGAAGAACATGTGCATGTATTTGAAAAATCAAGGATGATACAAGAAGAGTCATTTCAAGGGTATGAGCTATGAAGATATGAGACCTATATTTGAAAGAGTATGGGATCAAAATAATTCTTTTGTACCTAAGGATTCTGAGATTGAAAAGGAAGTGATGAAGAGACCTGGATTTGATTTTCAACAAAAGTCTAGTCAAAAGAGATCAAGAGAAGAATCTGATGAAGACAATGCCAAGAAACAGAAACTAGAGAATGACGTTGAGAAGAAAGAGCTTAGAGATAGTATGGATGTAGTTCCAAAGGATGATATTGCTATTGATATTGAGTCTCTGGCTACTAAATACCTAATAGTTGACTGGAAGACACATGTTTTGACAGAAAATATGATGTATTATCAAATCATCAGAGCAGATGGAAGTTCTAAAAATTACAAAATATTCAGTGAAATGCTTGATGATTTTGATAGGCAAGATGTGCTGGATCGACACAGACTGGTACAAGAAAATACAACAAGTCCAAAAGGATATGACTTGTTACTTTGGGAAGATCTGAAGATCTTATTTGAGCATAATGAAGAAGATGAAATATGGAAGAATCAACAGGACTACAACTTGATAAGCTGAGATTATTTGACTCATGTGGAATTCATATGTTTCTGATGCATACTGGAATTGATATTCACATGATGATAGAGAAGAAATATCCTCTTACTCAAGAAATGCTTTCAAGGATGTTAAGTAGAAGACTAGAGGTTGATTAAGAAAGTGAAATGGCATTTGAACTTCTCAGGTTTATAAGGTCTCAACTTCAGAAGTAGAAGAATGTTTTGAAGAATCCTCTCAGAAAGGTTTAATTCAAGAAACTTGATGATTTTGAGGTAACTCACAAGTTTATGAGAGGATTGTTAGGAATTAAATGTCTACACACTTACTCCTGCCAAGCCAATACTTAATACTGCTCAAGATATAACTAACAGTACTAACCAATTAGTACTGCCAAAAGACAGTTATACCTGCCAATACTAAACTTAATACTGCTATAGGATTTTGTACTGATGCATGAAGATTACAACTGTTGAAGAGATAAAAGCGTGTTTTGTGATATGTATGGACTGATTCAATGTATATCCTATATAATTAGAAGATATGTTGATATCTTATAGAAGTTTAGAAGATTTGTAGTTATCTTGTAAAGGACTCCTTGGTGTATAAATAGCTTGGGTTCCTGGTTATGTTTAACAAACACACAATCAATCAGGTCTTTCATTGTTTTTATAGCTTCAAGGTTGTAAAACCTAGGTATTGACGAGTATCGTATTATTTCTACATAATAATTTTGAAGCTTTTTGGTTATAGTTCATTGTTCATTCATTCTACTGCATTACAGTTTACTATTACATTGATATTCTTCTAAGTACTAAAGAGTAGATTCTGCACACTCTTAGTATATACAAAAGTTTTCTAGCAAAGTTGTCTTGAATTATTCAATACAACTAACCTTTTTAACAAGGGTTTGCAAGATCTAGGTTGGGATCACAAATTGCATGTTGAAAGAACAAAATAGGACACTTCAAAAAATGAGTAGAACTATGTTTGAATGAGGCAATCATTCCACAAAACGTTTTGGTTGTAATGTCGTTAGATACTTCAACATCCATTCTCAACCGAATTCTTATTAGTGCCATTTAGGAAAAAACACCGTACGAACTTTTAAAGGTAGGAAACCTACGCTAGATTATCTTTAGAGGTGTTTGAAGCAAAGTGCTTCATTTTGAACACAAGAATACCTTACCAAGTTTGAGCCCAAAGTCTTACGAAGGTGTCTTTTTTAGAGATATTCTAAAAAAGTAGCCTACATCATCCAAAACAAACACTCTAGGAAAGTCAAGAACTCACTACACGTTGATCATTCGATGGTACTCCTCGCCACCTTCTTAGACATCACCCTTAATCGATGGTGACTTAGATAAAGAAGAAGCCATTACGGAAACCGAAAAGAAAAATCTAGGAAATATTGTTGAGGATGAAACATTAGAAATTGACGAAATAGTTAATATTAAGGATCTTGGAAACCATCCTTTAGAAAATGTCATAGGAAATATTAACCAAAGAACCCTTAGGTCTCAAGCCTAAAACCAAAGTAACTTCTTTTGTTTTATATCAACTATAGAACCTAAGAATATGAATGAAGCCTTAGGAGATGAAAGTTGGATAGTCGCCATGCAAGAAGAATTAAATTAATTCATTGCTAACGACGTTTGGGAGTTAGTTCGACAACCTAAGAATATGAAAATTATAGGAACTAAGTGGGTGTTTTAGAAAATTAGGTTAGACGAGTAACGTCGTTATTTCTCGTAATAAGGCTGGTACGTTAGTTGCTTAAGGCTACAACCAACAAGAGGGCATCAATTATGATGAAACTTATGCCCCGGTTGCTAGACTTGAGTCCATTAGAATATTATTAGCTTATGCTTGTGCCTTAGATTTTAAACTATTCCAAATGGATGTAAAAAGTGCATTCCTGAATGGTCTTATCCATGAGGAGGTATACGTGGCACAACCTTTGGGATTCATTGATTTTGAAAGAACCAAGATCAATGGTTTTATAAATTAAAAGAAGCTTTATTATTGTCTATACAAGCACCCAAGCTTGGTATGTGTTAGATTAAAAGCTTTCATTAGTAAACATGAATATAAAATAGGACCTGGTAGATAACACTCTTTTTACTAATGAAGAAAATTTCAAAATCTATCCATTGATCAATATATGTTCGATGGCATTATATTCAGTTTGGACTTGTCTAAGACATGTGTGATGAATGCCAAAAATTCAACATGATGGGAGTTCGAGATGAGCATGATGGTGTGAACTTAACTTCTTTCATTGGATTACAAAATTAAACAAATGGAAGATGGTATATTCTGTAATCATCCTAAGTATATTAAAAAAATATGCTTAAGAAATTTGGTCTATAAGATTCTAACCAATGAAAACCCTATTGGCCTATGGGATACTAAACTCAAATAAAAGATAAAAGAGTGGGTTTGAGAGTCGGTATATAGTCCAAGTATCGAAGCATGATAGGTTACTTTATTTATACCTAATCGGTATGTAGGCCCGATATCATGTCAGTGCTGCCTTTGTACCGCTTCTAGTTGGCTCCTATACTCTCACCTTTGAAGCGGTTAAGAGTGTATTGACGATCATTTAAAGGCACTATGCACTTAGGATTTTGGTATCCTAAGGGGACCGGCATAGAAACCGTAGTATATGCCGACTCTGATCATGCGGACTGATTATGTGGGTCCGAAAGAGCAATTGAGTATTTTCGTACGTTTGAGAGGATGATTGTTTGACATCTCGGTTCTCGAAAGAAACAAATCCTCTTGCTATTTACACTATGGAAGCCGAATACGTAAAGCCGGAAAGGCATGTCAACAAGCACTATGGATGAACAAGCTTCATCGACTTGACCGTTCGACTTGACGACGTTCCATCATGTAACGACAACAAAGGCGCGATTGACCTTAGCAAAAACCGGGTGCAACATTCTCGTACCAAACACAGTTCGAATTGACACCACTTTCTTCGTGATATTGGTCCATAAAGGACATATCTCAATTGAAAATAAAAGTACGGTCCATCGACAATATTGCGACATTCTTACTTAACCTCTTAAAACGTTGAATCGTTTTACTATATACATCTTGGTTTAGAATGATGGAACACATTCCATAAATCATATTAGTCCGCTTCTCCTTCTTCTTGTCTCAATTCTAGTCCGTGTTCTTTACGTGTCATGACAACTTTAAAATACTTCATCCGAAGTACTTATGGCATATTTAATTCGTGAATTGACAAATTATATTGTCACTCCTCTTAGTAAAATTTTCGTCCAATCCAGTCCAAAACCTTGACTGAGGGCTGGCCCCACAATATATTTTGGGAATGCCAGGGGATTGGGACCGCCTATCAGCTGATCTAATAGGGAAACACTTAAACAAAAATTTCAAAACATAAATAACTCAAACACCCCTTTATCTGCTGGCACTCGAACAAACACGATCCCAAAAACCCACCAAAACTCAAATTTAACATTAAAACATCAATTGGAAGATCAAATTAACACTAATAATCAATCCTAACATCACAAAGATCATCAATTGTAAGTCATTTCATCTATCTTCTTTCAATTTGAGTCTAGGGTTCATGATGAACACAAAAAATTGAAATTGTGGATTTTCCATTTTTCTTTCAATTTTGTACACTTAGAACTACTAGAATAAAATATACAACTAATATGCTTCATATAAACATAGGATTTGCACACATTAATGAGCTTGTAGAAAAATTGATTTTGAACTAAAACCCCAATTTTATTTTCAAATCACTCACGTTAGGAACATAATAAAATTGTTGTTATGCATTGTCAATACAACCTAAAAATGTTTTCAAACACATGCATAATGATCTCATAAAACAAATTTTGAGATACATAATTCATATGTATTTTTTGACTTGTTTGGATGAGCAAAATCAAATTAAGAAGTGTTTAGGTTAACTCTTAGGATTTTATGGTTAGGTCGAGTTAATCATTACTCCACATTTGTTGCATAAAGACACACACTAGACATGAACCTAAAATATTAATACAAGTAAAATGCAATTAAAATGTGATATTGGTTCTCTTATTCTAGGTGACAATGCCTCAAAAATCATCTGAAGACTACAAAAATACAAGACACTATATCCCTAAAATCTCACAGGGATTCCGTTTCTCCAATAAGATTAAAAACTAATGAACCTTGTGAAGAACGCTATATCTATTTGAGGGTTCGGGTGGAATTTTGATAAAATTTACGTTGCCTTAAACTCTTTTCGGTCTTTGTTTCATTTGCGTTGAGTTTGAATTGTCTCCTTGGGAAATCATATGAACAAATCTGTTCTCGCTTCAATACTCGAGTTTTAGTCAATATCAAATCAATTATTCGAAGAAGGTCAAATGTTTGTCTGATATTTGTGATCAAAATCAACTCGTCTCATACTCTCTTGAAAATTTTATCAAAATTCTTGACAGTCCTTGTAAAGGCTTAATGTGTCTTTTACCGATAGATGGAGTATAGATTAAGTTGGCATATGGTATCCTTCGGATGGTCCATATCAAACTAACCCTCCTTCCATTGAGGCCATCATTTTGTCTATTCGAATTGATCGAGAAGGTTAAGTCCGTCGCATCCGTCATGAGGAAGAGATCGATGTTCTTGAATATTAAATTCTCACTCGTGAAATCATGTCAACTTTGAATCCTTTAGAGGAAATCATCTAGGAAAACGTCTTCTGTCTGGGGGTAATCGGGATCATGTTCCCGCATGACTTTGTTTCATGCTTTATTGTGTTGTACACTTCGAAAAATCTAATCTTGCTTATTACATGGAGAAACGAATGAAGTGGGTCACTAAGCAAGCTAGGTTAATTCTATCCTATGGTATGCTATTAACCCGTTTGTTTAAATTCATCATGAATGAATATCCCGAGTTGTACAACGAGTCCTATGTCTTGTACGATCGTGGTCATAATCCATCTTGCCCAGCTCAACTTAGATCGCGAAAAAGTTTGAAGCGGATCATGGCAATGAGAAGAGGTCTTTCCTTAACTCCTCCTCCACTTCGATCAACCATCTAATCTCATCTCAACGTGTGATGATGATGGAAAGGTTGAAAGGACCTCGCGTTGAGCACTCCCTCCCTCATTCATTATGTCAATTCCTTAACCAATTAAGTTCCTTAAGTTTTTCAAAACCCACCTAACATTGACTCTCATTTAGAACCATTTTACACCTGTCAAACTGAAATCATTAACCGTTAAGTACAATTACAAGATGAGCAACGTAGTGGACTAAGATCAATCGGAAAAGGCTTTCGGAACTTGTGGAAGAATTTGAAGAAGAAGTGAGCAATGAGGGAAATTGCTTTATGACATTATTATCTATATTATTTACTAATCTATTATGCTTAGGTATCTAAACTTATGCTACTTATTAGTAACTTAGTACTTAGTATGGGCAACTTAGCTTGCCATGGATGATCTTTCAATTTTATCATCTTAAACCAATGCTTGCATGCACTTCGATAGACTCTTTGCTATATATGTGATATTATGCATGCTTATCTTTTGATAAAATTTACCTACATATGCTTCCCTCATAGAACTTAAGATAGTTGATATTGTGAAGTTAGATAATAAGTAATAGATGATTCATGATGAAATAGGATTGACTGAAAAAAGGGAAATTTAGAAATTTTTAAATACAACATATCAGGAAATTCTGGAAAAAGTTTCCTGTCTCCAGAAAATGCCCCCCTAAAATACTGGGCGGCCCCCTAATATATATGGGACCGCTGGGTATTTAAGGGACCGCCATCAGAGGTCACGGATTCTTTTACTGTGACCCCCTGAATTTCTGTGCAGTTGACCACTATCCCATCTAGGCCTAGCTATAATTTCTGCATTTTGACAAACACTTTTTGGAATCTAAAACTTCAAACCCCATGCCTTACTTCTTCAATCTATCTCTTCTATCTTAAATCATGAACTCTTCTCTATCTCTTTCACCTTAAACTTCCATAGATACACAAGCCTCTTCTTCCCATGGGTTCAAGAAAATCAAACTAACAATCATACCACCAAAGCAACTATTTGTTGACCTAACTAGTGATAATGAAAACCTCTCCACACCATCTCCCACAACAACCTCTTCTTCTCCAACTCCTCCAAATGCACCATCCAAAACCACATCAACCAAAGAAACCACTCATGTTGAAAACACCACTCATCTTTCCTTTAATCAAAGCTACAAGTGTCAGCACCTCCTACAAATGAACCAACCTCTCATCAACCTCAAAATCCTTTTCTTCAAAACTTAATGGTTATTCCTCTTAGGCCATCTAATCCTCAACCTCTCTAAAGCATTCCTTTATTGGATATCACTATATCACTATCACCAATCACACATCTTGAAAATCTCTTAAGTCTATCTTCACCGTTACCACCACCACCTTAACCTCCTATCATGGGACATCCACTCTACTACAACTATCATGACTATCATGGATCAACTTGTATTTGTTGCTTCTACAACTATAACCTCCATTTGAACCTTCGAGATGAGATGAACAGTATGTTTGCTCATCTTGAGTATCTCATAACCATCGCCTTCACAACCCATTTTCCACCTCAACCATAGGACCCTTTTCAAATGGCCTAATATTGGATACCCAAAGCATTTTGTTTAAAAGTCTAGTCTATAGGAATCATGAGTTTTTCCTGGATTAATGTAATTTTTAGATTCATTGTCACGTTGATTTAATAAGTTTTGTTCATCCATGTTATGATTATCTTATGTGTATCATCACTATTATCCTTTTTATGGGAAAACCATGGACATGCACCTTTCTGGTGGCCAAAGGACTGACTACTCCAGAGTGAATGGCTAACTGGTAAAGAGACATCAAATCCATTTAAAATTTTCAATGATTCACCTCTCACAGGAGTTAACACACCTGGAAGTGATGAGAATAGACTGAAACTATATGATTTGATGTACATATTGTCAATGTTGCTGAGATGATGGATTGCTGAAGAAATTTGAAGAATAGTTGCTGCCAAGATCAAAAGAGATGATTTGAAGTGTTGCAGATCAAGAATAACTTGAAGAATTCTATTTACAACATCCTCAGAAAGCTTAAAGTATTTAAAGTAAAGATCAAGAATGTTTTGAAGGAACTTGAAGTTCACAAGTGAAGATCAAGTTAGGGGAGGATTGTTGGGAAATAGATTGTAACAGACTTAATACTGGTAGTATAACAGTTAAGTCTGGTAGTAATAGTTAGTTCTGGTAGTATTGAGTTAATACTGGCAGTACTAAGTTAAGTCTGGCAGTACTAAGTTAGTACTGGTAGTCTTAGCAGTACTAGAGTTAGTACTGGTCATAGTTAGTTCTGTTCATAGTTAAGTCTGTTTATGTAACAGAATAGTAATAGTTATCTTAGAGATATCTTAGGAGATATCTTAGGAAAGGATATGTATTATCCTTTGACACGATTGTAAGCCCATTAGGGTTTCCTTGGTGTATAAAAGGAACCCTAAGGCATAATGTTATGTACTACGTGATTGAGAAATATCAATAGAAGCATTAGAGCTTAATAGCAATTTAGAATTATTGTTTCTTCTTAATTCTTGTGTTAAGTTTCTGCATTAACACTTGATATTCATAGTCAGTGTCTCTCATATAGTTGATTTGGATTTATCCAAGTTATCTATCATCTTACAAAGGCTAGTCAGATCCTATACCAAGGACCTACACATATCATGATCTTATTTCAAGTGATTAATTCCCTCTTCCTCCCTTCTTCTAATCAAGTGCAAGAGAAGAACAATCGTATTCATCTAGAAACGAATTGTTATCAAGTGATCTCTTTCCTCCACCTTAAGATCACAAATCTTCATTATATTTTCTTTGTTGTGTTGTGTAAATTGGATTGTGTGTAGATCCAATAGTGTAAATTATGCATTTTTATAAATTAGATTGTGTGTCAATCCAAGAGTATATATCTTGTGAGTGTATAAAGACTTTGTGAAGTCTTAGATTGGTTCTAGCTAAGATTAGGACTCGACATCTAGCTTAGTGTCGGAAAAGAAAGTAAGTGATGTGTAAACAGTTTTCTTCGCCTAAAGGGAGCTTGTTGACATAGTGAAATCACGAGTGGAGTACTCGGGGAGTGGATTAGGGCGAAGAGGTGCTTCGTAGCCGAACCACTATAAATCTTGATGTCTTGGTTTGATCGTTTCTTTCCTTATTTCTTTATATTTTTATTGTTTAATTAGTTCATTACACTAGATAGTTTACTTGTGATTCATATTGTTGATTGATTGACATACAACTCGAATCAAACCATTTTATAAGCAAAGTTTTAAAACGGATAATTAACCGGTAAACTATTCAACCCTACCCCCGTTCTAGTTTCCTACACAACTAAGTAACATTAACTCTGATATGAGCCGCAGTAATACTAGGAGCATTAAGAATGCTTTTAATCCCAACATGTCAAAATGTACATTGTATGATTTTGTTATTATCTTTATCATGCTCTAGAGATAACTTTTGAATATCATGGATCATTTTATAACAATATTTTATTATATCTAAAGACACAGTTCTTTAATTTAATGAGCAAGTCCTCATTATGAGTGTAGAGGTATTCATAAGATGCTTCAATTGTCCAGGCATCTCAAGAGTTGCAAACTATCTAATCGGATTCATACTCTTGAATTCTTCTCCTTAATAATTCGTCGGGTTTTGAAACTAAAAATCATAATTCATATCACCATTTTACTTAACACAATCCCTTTTCATTGTGATTCAAAATAATCAACCAGTGCAAAAATCAAAGACACAACCATCAGCTTTTTTTTATTCAAGTATTCTCAAATTAAATTTTTTTGAGAAAGATTGGAATAAACACACACACACATAAATCCGGTTATATCATCTACTAGTCGGAGGTATATTCCTAATTTTTCATATGATTAGGTTAACCCGTCAATTTATTGTATGATGAATTAGGGATTAGTTATATATACAATTAGGGATTTTGGCTATAGATTTAATTTATGAAATTAACCTGTCTCGATATGAAGGTGATTGTATCTTCTTCTCCTATTGATTTTGTACAGTTGTTTCTTAGTGATTCTTCCATTATTGTCAAACGTGGTTTCTTTTTTCTTTTTTGTATAAATTCAATGTGAGTATTATTTTGTATTAGTATAATTTCAGTTTTTGATATCATTTGCTAAACAATAATACCATAAAGTGTTTAACGAATTTGCATATCAAGTGTTTGATGAATACCTGAATGCAATTTTATATTTTTAGCTTGCTTGGTTTTTGGGGAAATTTATGAAGCAGTGTGTTGTTACAAAAAGTGTTTTGACTCCTAATTGAAGTGAGCTACTCGGTGGTAAGGTATGACAACATAGCAGATTTTTCTAAGATATGTAATAACGGAAATGATTTGTAAAATTGATATGGTTCAATCGATTGATTGCTTTTGGCGTAAGAGGATAAGTTATAGAATAAGTATGAGGATATATTATTTCATGTAAGTTAAAAGATAAAAACAATTTACCTGACATTTACCTTCAATCCTACCGAGTATTACACCAGCAATGCATACAGGTATTGTAGGATCGATGTACTCTAATATGTTGAACCTTTAGCTTGTAAAGGATATTACTATCTTCAATAAATCCAAAATAATAACTATG
>BQNB010180495.1:0-12672 GCA_026074375.1 Tanacetum coccineum | reverse complement strand
CCCTTGGAGTTCGTTGATACCGTTGCATCGTGGAAGCTTTGATGTGATTGTGGGAATGGACTGGTTGTCCAAGATGAAGTTTGTGATAGTATGTAATGCGAAGGTGGTTAGGATACCGTTGGAAGGTGATGAGATACTTCGGGTTCATGGTGAACGTACTCAAGGAGTCGTGAAAACCTTAATGAACACAAATGTAGATGAACCGAAATTGAGTGATATTCCCATCGTACGAGATTTTATTGATGTGTTTCAGGAAGAATTGTAGATGACCACCACGACGACAAGTTGAGTTCCGCATAGATTTGGTTCATGGAGCGACGCAGTCGCAAAGTCTCCATATCGTCTAGCACCCTCGGAAATGCAAGAATTGTCTGAACAACTTTGAGAGTTGCAAGACAAGGGTTTCATACGACCTAGTCATTTTCAGGGAGGAGCACCTGTGTTATTTATGAAAAAGAAGGATGGTTCTTTTCGCATGTGTATTGACCACAGGGAGTTGAACAAATTAACTGTTAAAAACCATTATCCACTCCCTATGATTGATGACTTGTTTGATCAGTTACGAGGAGCGTGTCCTTTCTTAAAGATAGATTTTTGGTCAGGTTATCATCATCTACGAGTGCATGAGGATACCATTCCAAAGACCACATTTCGAACGAGATACGGACATTTTGAGTCTACGGTTATGCCTTTTGGGCTAACCAATGCACCGGCGGTTTTCATAGACTTAATGAACCGGGTTTGCAAACCGTACTTAGGTAGGTTCGTCATCGTATTCATTGATGACATTCTGGCCTACTCAGAGTCGAAGGAAGAACATAAAGTTCATTTGAAGTTAGTGCTGGAGTTACTAAGGAAGGAGAAGCTGTATTCTAAGTTTTCTAAGTGTGAGTTTTGGTTGAAAGAAGTGCATTTTCTTAGTCACGTGGTCAACTATAACATATTTACGTGGACCCGAGTAAGAGTGAGGCAGTGATGAATTAGATGATCATTCTTAGGATTGGCAGGTTACTACCGACGTTCATCGCGAATTTTTTTTAAGATTGTTGAACCCCCTTACTTCCCTAACTGAGAGGAATCAAAAGTATGAGTGGAGCGTAGAACAATAAGAGGCTTTTCAGACTTTGAAGAATAATTTGTGTGATACTCCGATAAAGCGAGTGTAGTGGGTGATGCGTTGAGTAGAAAGGAGAGAGTGAAATCAAGACAAGTAAGAGGAATGATACTGGCAGCCCAAAGTGAGCGTTCAAGCAAGAGAACGTACTTGCAGAAAGGCTACATGGTTTAGACCAACAGATGGAAAGAAAAGGAGACGAGAGTTTGTACTTTATGGATCGAATTTAGGTTATATTGGTAGGAAGGGTAATGGATGAGGCCCGTGCATCAAGATACTTGGTACATCCGGGAGCGGATAAGACGTACTATAACCTTGGAGACATGTATTGGTAGCCACGTGTAGAAAAGGATATAGCTACCTATGTTAGCAATTGTCGGATTTATTTAAGAGGTGAAGGCTGCAATGTCAAAGACTTTTGGCTTGCTGCAACAGCTTGAGATACTTGAGTGAAAATGAGATAAAATCACCATGGATTTTATCACTAAATTTCCAAGGTCAAAGTAGTGAGTATGATGTGATTTGGGTGATGGTCGATAGACTGACCAAGTTAGCTCATTTTCTAGCTATACAAGAAGATTTCAAGATGTGAAGTTGGCAAGGATTTATATTGGTGAGATAATATCAAGGAATGGAATTCTGGTGACGATCAACTCAGTTTGAGATGGATGATTTACCTCGTGGCTTTGGCAGACGCTGCAGAAAGTATTAGAGACGCGATTGGATTTGAGTACTACTTATCATCCTCAGAAGGATGGACAAAGTGAGCGTACAATTTAGACTTTGGAAGATACGATAAGGGCGTGCGTTATAGATTTTGTTGGTAGTTGGGATGTTCATCTACCATTAGCTGAGTTTTCCTACAACAACAGTTATCATTCGAGCATTCGGTGTGCTCCGTTTGAGGCCTTGTATAGTAGGAAGTGTAGGTCGCCTGTGTTATGGGCAGAGATTGGAGAGGGCAGTGTGATTAGATATAACACCCTGTGTTTTCAAGCCTTTGGCGACGTCAATAACTATGCTATTTATTTTTAGTATTGTACGCGTTTGCTTGCGGGTATGATTAAAGGTGTCGCCTTTTGGAAGGGGTAATGCGTTTTGGAAAAGGAATGGTAAATTAGCACCAGATATGTATGGCCGTATTGGGATCCTTGAAGGAATGGTCTTGTAGTTATAGGTTGAGGTTACCTGAGGAGTTGAGTAGCGTGCATGACACCTTTCATGTGTCAAATCTGAAGAAGTGTTTGGCGGATGCTAATTTGCATATGCGATTGAAGGAGATCAAGGTCGACAAGACACTTTGTTTTATCAAGGAACTTGTAGAGATTATGGATCGAGAAATTAAGAAGTTAAAACGTAGGAAAATAGCGCTAGTGAAAGTTAGGTGGAATTCGAAACGTGGTCCTGAGTTTACTTGGGAACACGAAGATCATTCGAGGATTAAGTATCCACAGTTGTTCGTGGACCTAGTTGTTGAGCCTGCTAGTTAAATCTCGGGATGAGATTTCCTCAAGGAGGGGATACTGTAACAACCGTGATTTAATCAGGTTAGTTAAACCTTTAGAAATGGCTAAGAATTTATTTTGTGTGATTCTTGTGTGCTATGTGTTAATTTTTATGTGTGTAAGAGTAGTTTTAAATAGGTGCATGATACCGTTTTGAGGTGTACGGTCATCTCATTTTGAGTGCTTTTATTTTTAGTGATAAGTATTACATTTGTTCATGAATAGTGGTAATAGAAAAGTAGTGACGTATATCATGAATTGCTACGTAAATAGTTGGAAGATTTTGTGTTAAGCGTTTATGGGAAATGTATTATGATGGAAAAAAAGTTAAGTGAGTGAAATTTGGTGAATTAGGGTAGACTTTCTAAATATAGAAAGTGAAATGTAAAATGAAAAGTTATTTTTAGAAGGTTTAGTAAGTTGGGTTTATGTAAAAAGGTTTACCCAACTTAGCTTAGGCTTTTATGAAAACTTAAGGTAATGAAGATAATTATATATATATATAAAAGGGGTGTTCGGCCGGTTTTAGAAGAAAGAAAAAAAAGGAAATAAAGTTTGATATCAATTAGGATTCTATTAGTATAAATACCAAATTAATAAAACCCTAAATCATTTTTTCTCTCCCCTTTTCCCTTGATCTCCGAAAAGATCAATACGAAGAAAAGAAAAAAAGATTTTTTAATCAAGAAACGAGTTGGGATTTTTGTTTCAAGAATCAAGGTTTAGGTATGTTTCAATTAAACTTTTGTTTTTGTTTCTTTAACAACATTGTAACAATTAATATGTTGGATCATTAGGGTTTTAAGATCTCCTATAATTAAGGATGTTAAATAATGCTAGAACGTTTTAGGGTTTAAATTAGGTATTTTTGGTGTAAGTGGTTAGAGTGAGATCGCGTTAATTAATGATTTTGGAGTTTGTGCAGTTTTCGGGATGTGTTTCAAATGCTTGATATCAAGATAATAAAAACATTTTTGATATGATTTAGTGCCTAAATGTTGTTAAAGAGTCGATTTTCAAAAGTCTGGCCGTCGAATGATTTTCAGTTCGTAAAAGTTAGTTATATATTGGTTAATTACAAGTGATTAAGTTTTTTATGTATTTAAAGAAACCCTAGAGGAGTGTTTCTGAATTGGTGTGTTCTATGTAGGGTAATTAGGGGCCATTCTTTTTGGTGTGTTTTTGCAGCAACGTTTGCTTTTTTTTATTTTGTTTCTTCTTTTTTGTTTTGTTTTTTTTTGGCATGTTTTTTTTGTTTTTGGTATTGTTTTTTTTTTTTGTGGTTTTAATCTTAATGTTGTTTAGTTTTGTTGTTTTCTATTTTTAGATTTTTGTTGTTTGTGTTTCAGGAATCAGAATCCGTATTGGGACAGTTTTAAAGTTAGATTTTATTTGGGATAGTTGTATATGTAATGAGTAATTGGGAATCACAAGGTAGTTAGTAAACTCATAAATGAACTTAGGAGATTTTTGGTATAATTTATTAAGGTCAGCAAGTACAAGGTTTTAAAGTGGATAACGTTACACTAAAATTTTGGACTTTTGAACAAATTGTAGTTAACTAGTGTAAAGTGGTTAAAGTTGGTCATGGTGTCGGGATGACCCATGATGGTTAATCACTCCCTTAGACATCCATCATATGTGTGCTACTTGGAATAGAGCTTTTATCTTGGTCGCATGTAACCGTGTTTATTTATTTGTATAGTTGCGTGATAAGAATTAGAAGCTGCGTATTTAGCATTCATGTGAGTTACATAGTCCCACTTTTTATTGTGTTTTTAACTTGGATGAATTGATGCAAGTGTTTTGAAATATGTTTTTAAATTGTTATTGATTATGTGTTAGTGGTGTAATTGCATGGACTAATATGTGATGATAGGCGTACTGTGCTCTGTTATGTGATATGATATTGATGTATGGACTAAGTTAGGAGTGCTACTTGCGGGTGTCCATGGCCTATTTAGTAGAAGATATTGTTGCCTAGTCAGGAGGATTACTTGCGGGTATCCATGGCCTGAGCTACAGGAAAAGGATTTGGTATGATCTTAAGAGCGATATTGAGAGTCGTTTTGCTTGGTTTTTGTGGGTTGATTGGATTGATTTCATGTTAGCTTGTATTGTAGTTAGCATAATTGTCATGCGAAAGTAATGTTTTATAATCATAGTAATTCGGTTAATGATTTTGGAAAAGGATTGAATATGTGTGTCTAAAAACCTATGTTTCTCGCCAACCATTGTGTTGACGTGTAAGCATCATTTTCAGGTATTCAGCAGGATGAGATTAAAGTTAGGAAAAGTGGCTAGATGGACCGTAAGCAGCTAGCGAAGTTTAGTTATCTAGATTTTGTTATTTGTTTTGGATGATGAATGTTAATTGTTTGCTTTGTTATGATGTATGAATGTTTGCATGTCATGACGTTGGCATGAACTACCTTCATTTCAATGTTAGATGCCTTTTGGATTTTGTTGATGTGTTTGGGTATTTTCATGACACTGCGCGTCTATACCTTGTATTTTATTCATGTTTTAGTTTCTCTATATAGACGCTAATTTGTTGTGATGATTCCCTTTCTCTTCGCGCCTCGCGTTTCCGCCTTGGCGGGGTGTGACAGATTGGTATTAGATCCTTTGGTTATAGAGAAGTAGGTAGTTAAGCCTATACTATAACCTAAGGGTTCTTCATGTAGATGCATTTAGGGCTTAAGTGTTTAATGCTATAACTGCTATGCTTCCCTACTATTTTTGCATATGCCTCTTTTATTTTGTATTTTGCTAAGTTCTATTTTTGTTATTTTGCCCAACCATTATCTGATTATCAATATGTATTACTTTATTAGTATTTTAGCTATGTTTTCCCTTGCTCGTAAAAGTCTCGTTGGGGAATGTTTTCTAAAATGGACTTAAGCGTTAGATAAGGATCCATAAGAGGAGCCAACTTGTGGAACCGAAGGAGATAGGATAGTTGATCGTTTGTTGGATGCTGCGTAGCGTATAAGGGCTAGGGACCCGCGGAGTCGGGTGATTCTTGCGGAGGCAAAGTCAAACCCAAGCGAGGCCCAGCATAAGTTTATCCCGTCCTTTACCTCGTCATGTTGTTATTGATTATTTCTTTCGAATATTTTGTATTTTGGGAATCGTTGCTAGACTTCTGTTCCTTTATGTCATTTCGATTTTATTGTCGATATAAGTAGGTAGTTATTTGATGGAGCATCTTTATTTGTTAAGTTGGACGTGGTTTTAAGATGTGCAATTGTGGCTAATGCTTGTATGTGAATTATGATTGAAATGGGTAGTCTTGGAAGTAAGTACACGTGTGAAAGGAGGCGCTTATAATTATGGTGGCCAACATAATTATAAAGGCATCACACACATAGACTTGTGACCATGATTGCATTTATTTATGTTTGGTTGTAAGGTAATAGTGTAATATGTTTTTTTGGTGTATTCATGATAAGGATGGTGGTATGAGTAGAGAATTATTCTCTTACCCTAATTGGAGGATATGTTAAATTGAGTTGTATAAATAGTAAGTTTCTCTTCTATCTAGTGTTTACGGATACCTAGTATTACTATTATAGAGGTTGCTCGTTTGCTTGATTGTTTGTTTGGATCTGCTCTTTCAGATATAGGCGTGTTTCGTTACTTCTTTCGTTGCATTGATTACTCGTATGAGTATCAAAGGTTTCTTTTGAGCAATAATTATTCCTAACATATTAGTGTGGATCATTTACTCCTTGGTTGTATATCCCTGGTTTTCGTAACCCGTTGGCGCGTGTTAGTATCGATGCATTTATGTTTGACTCTGCTGATCTTAATTTGGTAAGACCTTACGTGTTTTTTTGAGTACGTACGTCTTGCATGAGATTTCTTGTACGGAGTTCGTTTGATTTTATTCTTGAGTATATGGTTCCCGTATTTTTTTCGTTTTCAAATAATGGAATGTGTTAGAGTTCTGTTACGGTGTTTTTCGATCTCATTTTGGTATTTTGGTTTCCTTTGTTTGAGTGATAGAATTTTATATTGATGTCTAATTATAAAAGACCTTTTAAAGGATTGTGGTTAGTGTTTAGGAAATACTATGTTTAAATGATCTTATGTGAAATAGAATATATTTAAATTGGCCTATGCAAATAGGGATATGAAAATTGTTGAGTGGTTAATAAATTTTATTTTTATTATAAAAGAGAGGGGAGGGTAGGTTTAAAGTTGATTCATAGACCGGTTAGGTACGATTACACATTAGATAACCATCTTATGTTTTATGACAACCAGATGAATTTTATAAGAATTAAATTTCAGACAATTTTATATATATTTAAAATGATTTTTATCTTAAAATGACTTTCTTTATTATTTTAAATTGATTTTTATAAAAAACAGTATTTATTTGGTTCTTTCGAGTAAAGTCGATTATTGGTATAAGAATTAGTCTTTCGAATTGAATTTTTTATGTGTTCATTTGTCGTAGGTACGCTGTTGATTTCTGTTCGTTGCATTTTCACTGGTGCATATACGTATCCTTTATTTCAAAGGATTCTTATGTTATTTGATCCACGTCTATTTGCATATGTGGAATCTCCTATATGCATTCTATCCTTTGACTCGATATTTGTTTGTTATCCGATTCGATTATTTGTAACCCTTGGAGTTCATTGATACCGTTGAGTCGTGGAAGCTTTGATGTGATTTTGGGAATGGACTGGTTATCCAAGAGGATGTTTGTGATAGTATGTTAAGAGAAGGTGGTTAGAATACCGTTGGAAGGTGATGAGATACTTCGAGTTCATGGGGAACGTACTTTGGGAGCCGCCAAGCCTAATGAACGCTGGTAGATGAACCTAGGATAAAGTGATATATCACGTGGAGCGTGATAATACTGTGTGTTTTTTGGAAGACTTGTGGGCGCTACCACCACAGGCGACAAGTTGAGTTTCGTATAGCTCTTAGTTCTTTAGTGCGACGTACGGTCGCGAAGTCCTACCATAGCGTTTGGCACCCTCAGAAATGTAAGAATTGTCTGGGCAACTACAAGAGTTGCAAGACAAGGGTTTCATATGAACTAGTCATTCGCCGTGGGGAGCACCTGTGTTATTCGTAAAGGAGAAAGATGGATCTTTCCGTATGTGTAGAGTATTTGGAGCTAACAATATTAACAAAAAATGTTTTTAAAATACGTTATCACACCCCTAGGATCGATGACTTGTTTGATCAGTTACGAGGAGTGTGTCCTTTCTTAAAGATAAATTTTTGGTCAGGTTATCATCGGCTACGAGTGCATAGGGATGCCATTCCAAAGACCGCATTTCGAACGAGATACGGACATTTTGAGTCTACGGTTATGCCTTTTGGGTTAACCAATGCACCAGCGGTTTTCATGGACTTAATGAACCGGGTTTGCAAACCGTACTTAGGTAGGTTTGTCATCGTATTCATTGATGACATTCTGGCCTACTCAAAGTCGAAGGAGGAACATGAAGTTCATTTGAAGTTAGTGTTGGAGTCACTGAGGAAGGAGAAGTTGTATGCTAAGTTTTCTAAGTGTGAGTTTTGGTTGGAAGAGGCATTTTCTTGGTCACGTGGTCAACCATAAGTATTCACGTGGATCCCAAGTAGAGTGATGGCAGTGAGGAATTGGATGGTATTCTTAGGATTGGTCAATGTTACTACCGAGTTCATCGCGAATTTTTTGTAGAGTGGTACGAACCCCTTACTTACTAACTGTGAGGAATTTAGAGTATGAGTGTGAGCGTAGATCAAGAAAGACGGCTTTTCAGACTTTGAATTATGATTAAGTGGATACTCTGATAAAGAAATTGTAGTGGGTAATGCAGGTAAGTAGGAAAGAAGAGAGTGAAATCAAGAGTGTAAGAGGTAGGATATGGCAGCCCAAAGTGGGGCGCGTTCAAGCAGAGAACGTTTCGAAGGAAATGGCTACATGGTTTAGATCAACAGATGGAAAGGAAAGAGAGAGTGTGTGTACGTTATGGATCAAATTTGGGTTCTATTGGTAGGAAGTGTAATGGATGAGGCCCATGCATCAAGGTACTTGGTACATCCGGGAGCGGATAAGACGTACTATAACCTTGGAGACATGTATTGGTAGCCACGTGTAGAAAAGGATATAGCTACCTATGTTAGCAATTGTCGGATTTGTTTAAGAGGTGAAGGCTGCAATGTCAAAGACTTTTGGCTTGCTGCAACAGCCTGAGATACTTGAGTGAAAATGAGATAGAATCACCATGGATTTTATCACTAAATTTCCAAGGTCAAAGTAGTGAGTATGATGTGAATTGGGTGATGGTCGATAGACTGACCAAGTTAGCTCATTTACTAGCTATACATGAAGATTGCAAGATGTGAAGTTGGCAAAGATTTATATTGATGAGATAATAGCAAGGAATGGAATTCTGGTGACGATCAACTCAGATTGAGATGGATGATTTACCTCGTGGTTTTGGCAGACGCTGCAGAAAGTGTTAGAGACGCGATTGGATTTGAGTACTGCTTAGCATCCTCAAGCGGATGGACAAGCTGAACGTATGATTCAGACTTTGGAAGATATAATGAGGGCATGTGTTATCGATTTTGGTGGTAGTTATCAGTTGAGCATTCGGTGTGCTCCGTTTGAAGCTTTGTATGGAAGGAAATATAGGTCGCCTGTTCTTGGGCATAGATTGGGAGAGTAGTTTGACTGGACTTGAGTTAGTACAAGAAACAACTGATAAGGTGGTATTGATTAAGGAAAAGCTCAAAGCGGTGAGAGATCGTCAAGAGAGCTATGTTGATTTTAGGCGTAAGCCGTTAGAGTCTGAGGTGGGAGATCGTGTATTGTTAAAGGTGTCGCCTTGGAAGGGCATAGTGCGTCTTCGAAAGAAGGGTAAGTTAGCACCAAGATATGTAGGACCGTTTGAAATCCTTGAAAGGACTGGCCTTGTAGCTTATCGGTTAAGATTGCCTGAGGAATTGATTGGTGCACATGACATATTCCATGTGTCAAGTTTGAAGAAGTGTTTAGGGAATCCTAATTTTCATGTGCCGTTGAATGAAATCAAAATTGACAAGACTTTACGTTTTGTTGAGGAACCTGTAGAAATTATGGATCGTGAGATTAAGAGTTTGAAACGTAGTAGAATACCACTTGTGAAAGTTCGTTGGAAATCAAAGTGTGATCCCGAGTTCATTTAGGAACGCGAAGACTATATGAAGTCTAAATGTCCTCAGTTATTTGTTGATCGTGCTGTTGAACCAACTAGTTAAATCTCGAGACGAGATTTCTATAAGGAGGGGATACTGTGACAACCGGGATTTGAACATGTTAGTTTATACCTTTAAAAATGGCTAAGTGTCCATTTTGTATGTTTCTTGCGTGCTATGTGTTCTATATGTATATTGAAGTGGGTTACTTATGTGCATGATGTCATTTTATAGGTAAATGATTATCTTATTTTGTGTGCATATGAGTTTGGTGTTAAGTATTTCATTTGTTCACGTGTGGTGATAATGGAAATGAAAGACGTGTTGCATGCAATGCTATGTCAATAGTTGGATAATTAAGTGTTAAGCGTTTATAGGAAATATGGAATTTTAGAAATGAAATGAGTGAGTGAAATATAGAAGTTTGTAGCAAATTTCTAAAAATAGAAAGCGGTTTGGTGAAATGAAAGTTATATATTTAGAAAGTTTAGTAAGTAGCGTTTAAGTAAAAATGTTTAATCAAATTAGCTTAGGTTTTTATAAAAACTTAAGGTAATGAAGTAAATAAGTAAATAAATAAAAAAATATAAAAAAAATATATATGAGAAGGGGTGGCCGGCCCAAAAGAAAAAAAAGAAAAAAAAGGTGTTTTAGTTAATCTAGGACTTGTTAAGTTAATTATCAAAAAAACCCTATCATAATTTTAGTCTCACCTTGCCTCCCTTTTCTCCCCTTGCCGTCAACTCAGCCCCAAGAAACACGGAGATCAAAATTTTGATCCAAGTATTCAAGTGTTAGATCGCGTAGAAGCAAGTGAGAACGCTAGGTATTGATCTTGTCATTGTTTAATTCATTTTAAAAATAAAAACATGTAACAATTAATTATGATGGATCTAGGGTTTCATAAAATTCAAAATATTAATGATATATTATGATGATAGAATGATTAGGGTTTAATTAGAAGTTTATGGGTGTAATTGGTTAGACTTAATTCGCGTTAGAATTTGATTTAGATTGGGGCAGAATTTAAGGGTGTGTTGTTTGGTTGATATCTCATTGATGGTAATAGCTTTTTTCAAGTTTCCGGTGTCTATGACGTAACTCAGAGAGTCTACTTTCCATAAAATCTGGCCTCGAAATTTTTTAAGGTCGGGAAGTCATTCAAATGTTGGTTTCACTAAAAGTTGTCAGATCAGTAAATACGGGTCAGATTTAGGTCATGATTATGATGGTAAAACCTATACTTAAAAATGGAATTAGGCTTAGCTCTTCTACATTAGTTAAATTTCATATGTCTATGGATAATCCTGTGAAAATTAGCCTCTGAAAGCATATCTAAGTATGGTAGTTAGAGTGATATATTTTGGTGTGCAATCAGATCCAAATTAGGACATTTGTGAAGTTTGATTTTATTTGAGGTGGTTACACGTATAATTAATACTTGGGAATCATAAGGTGGTTAAAATACTCCTAAATTAACATGTATGATTTTTGGTATGAATTATGAGGGTCATTAAGTAAGGGTTTTGGGTAGGTAAAGTCATGATATAATTTTGAAATTTTGAGTTAATTATAAGTTACTAGTGGAAAGAGTTAATGAAGTGGTTAAGGTTGGGCATGGTGTCGGGTTGACCCATGATGGTTAATTAAACCCTTATACATCCATCATATGAGTGTTACATGGACATGAGCTTTTAGCTTGGTCGCGTGTAACAAATTTGTGTTTGTATTGTGTAGCTTGTGTGGATATTGTTTGGAAGCTGCTTGTGCTTCAGGTGAGTTTCATAGCCCCTCTTTTCTTATGATTTTATTGGGGTGAAAATGATGAAAATGGTTTGAAATGTTGAAATGATTTGATTACTGTGATAATTGGTTGTCTAAAATGCATGGACTTTACGTGGCTATTATGTGTATGTGCTAAATGTATTGTGATGTGGTCAATTGGAGCCGGGTTGGCTTGGATCGTGGGCACGTTCCTGCCCCTTTTGATGTGTTGTGATGTGATCAAGTGGAGTCATGACTTGGGTCGAGGGCACGCCTACCCCTCTTGGATTGTTGTGGATCGGGGGTAATGTTCCTACCCAAGTGTGATTGGTTTGTTGTTGTGCATGTTAGCCTATATGATAGCTCATTTATTGTAATGCAATGTTTTCTTTTATCACAGAAATGATTGGATAATCTTTAATTCGTGTCTTAAACCTATGTCTCTCACCAACTTTATGTTGACGTTTTTAAGCATCATTTTTAGGTAAGCGTCATGAAGATGTTAAGTTAATAAAAGTGGCTAGAGAGACCTTAGGATGGCATTGGAAGATTCATTAAAGTTTTTTTTTCGTATGTGTTTGCATGAATTATTGGATGCTCATTTGGTTGTATTAGGTTTGCGATTCATGGTCTTTGTATTGATGATTCCCTTGTCATTAATGCAAGACGCCGTGCGGATTCTTTTGTTGTTTTTCGGTATTGTCATGACACATTGTGTCTTTTATAATCATTTATGAAATTAGTGATCCTTTATTGTTGACACCATTGTGTTGTGATGATATCCATGATGTTACGCCTCGTGTTTCCGCCTTGGCGGGGTGTGACATTACCCCTTAGTCTAAGTATGTAACTACGGGTTTACATGAAATGTCTCCATAGTGACACTATTTGAGAAATATTTTCTCAAAATATATAAATGTGATTCTAGAAAGACAAATAATAAATTAACGAGTTTGTTGATTAAATAAATAAGTGCAGTCATTATTTAGATTATTGATCGTTGCCGAAATAACTTAGTCGTTGTCATAGAGCGGGAGCCTCGCTCCCGTTAAAGCAGGTGGGAGTCTAGGGAGCAACACATTTGTGGTGTCGTCA
>BQNB010180494.1:0-12672 GCA_026074375.1 Tanacetum coccineum | reverse complement strand
AATATTGTGGATAGATCTATTGGGGGTGATGACTCCCGTTGGTGTACCCGTACATGGGGTAACCAAACGCACTATATTTGAGAACAATGAGTAACTTTGGCAAGTTACCTTTCTACGAGGACATTTGTTCCTCACTAATGTCACTGAGATGATTTCCATGTTAATGTTTGGTTGCCTGAGCTTAGGGCAATAATACTGTTTTTCCTTGATAATTGTAAATGCATGCAATTATTGCCTCTTATGATGACTTGTATTCAAACATTTCATTACAAACACTGTGAATTTTACTCAACCATTGTGTTGACTCTTTTAGCATGTTTATCTTAGGTAATTGAGCAAACTATGGCACGCAGTGGCATTGGACTTGAGGACGTCCAAACTTGTTATCATTCAAACTTTATGTTTTCAATGTATTTTGGGACCTCTTTTGTAAAACTCGGATATATTATTGAATGATAACTAAATTTTCCAAAACGTCTCTTTTGAGTCATTTTCCATGATTATGACTGTTGATTCATGAAGTAATACCCCAAATTAGCTTTCGATGCTATATGTCAAATAACAAGATGTTATAGATTGGTATCAAGAGCCGCGGTTATAGAGAACAAGGTTAAAACCTAAACTACAACTACTTTTTCCAGAAAGTCCTCCGTGCCACTACATTTCTTGAATAGTATGTAAAGATACATAACTATTAAGTATATATAAATAACTTATGTTATTTTTCTACTAGGTTGTTTCAGAAATATGTCTTCAAACACTCCTGACTATATCTACCCTATTATCGTCCTATCTGATTCCAATGTTGAGGATGCTTTTTCCTCTACGAACACTTTTGACTATACCCCGGCTTCACCGAACTATTTCCCAGCCTCACCGGGAAACACCTCTCCTGATCCTTAAGATGATTTATCTAAGTATCTTTTGGCCTCACTAGCCATCTCACCTTTCTATGATGATCCGTATATGAAGGTCATGCAAGCATATAATGCTACTAGTAATGAATTACACATTCCTCTGCCACAAGCTCCTATTGCCCCACCAACTGTTTTGCCTCCATCTTTAGTGTTACCACTATCACCAATGTTTGATCCCCAAGATTTCTTTCTTCCTGAAGAGATTATGCCACCTCAGAAACGAGACCGTTTCCTATCATCTTCCTCTACTAATCCTTCTGCTCCGCCTCCAGTATTTGAGATTAGAGAGAATTATCATGGCGCTCCAGACACGTCTTACACACGCCATGAGGAACAGATTGAGACTATTTTGAATCACTTAGATGAGCTCCCTCTTAAGCGCATTGATCACATAGAAGATAAGATAGAAGGTCTTGGTAATGGTCGAGTAATCATACAATGATATTTTGACCAACTAGAAACCGAACTTTAAGAACCCCATACTCAGATTTTTGGATTTCAGAAAGAGCAAATAAGGCATGACAACGAGATTGTTCTTGCTCGCGTCAGGACTTCTAATTTAGAGATACTCATCGAGGATATCCAGGTTCACCACCGATCAGATATGAAGAGTCTTCTGGACAAAATCCATAAGCTCAAGAACCACAAGGGAAGACCACCAGACTACTAGACTAGATCTTTGTCATTTACAGCTTTTGTTAGAATCCAACCACTTGATGCGTGGCATAAATAATGACACTTGTCAAATTTTAACTATGTAAAATATGTAGACAAGTTGTTTATGACTAATACAGTGGTGATTCTATTATACATCGCTGTTTTATGATACCGATTTATGTATATCGTGGTTGTCTATACTATATTCTGTAGTGTGATAATTCATATCTTTATTGGGGATTACTATGGTTCTCTTACCATCCGGTCTTCTCAAACCTTTGTACCCAGATATCATGGATATGATTAATAATCAAAACATTGAGCATAAAAATTTTGGAATCTAAGACTTCCAGATGAGTCTATCTTTGTAGAGTTAGATAACTCGTTATGGATTATACCATAACCACTAGGAAGTGAACCAGTCCCCGAGAAACTTAATGAGTTAGATGCTTGTTAGAGCGTCAATTCCAAAATTTTCCATTATAGCCTGCAACTTAAAATCAAAGAATGTGTATTTCTTTGTTTAAACTTGTACCAAATAAGAATCCATACAATGATATATTCTTATTTTGTGTTGTTTTGTAAATGTTGATAGAATGGCTCCTAAGAGGACACCAACATCTGCAGCACCAGCCATAACTTAGGCCGCCATCAGGAAACTAGTTGCTGATAGTGTTGCCGCAGCTCTGAAAGCACAAGCTACTACCATGACAAATGCTGATAATACTAATAGAAACACCGGACAGAGTGGAACTCTTGTAGCAAGAAAATGTAGTTACAAAGAGTTTATGAGTTGCCAACCTTTTAATTTCAAAGGTACGGAAGGCGCTGTTGGCCTCATCCGCTAGTTTGAATGAACTGAATTAGTATTTTCCCGTAGCAGTTGTACCGATGACTGCAAAGTGAAAGCCTACAAGATCATTCACCCAACCTATTGGAATAGAGGAAGCCTACAAGATCACCTGGTCTGAATTTAAAAAAGCTCTTAATAAAGAAGTATTGTCCCTAAACTGAGGTCAAGAAAATGGAAGATGAATTTTATAATCCGACTGTAAAAGGAAATGATCTCAAGACTTACATTAGAAGATTCCAGGAATTGGCAGTTTTATGTCCAACTACGATGCCAAATTCTGAGAAACTTATGGAAGTCTTCATCGGGGGATTACCCAGGAGTATTGAAGGAAATTTTATCGCTTTAAAGCCTCAAACTTTGGAGGAAGCCATTACCATAACCCAGAGGTTAATGGATCAAGTAACAAAGCACATTCCAACAACAACAACTACCAGAATAACCGTAACAACAATAGCAACCGCAACAATGATCACCAACAACAACATAATAGAAGGCAAGAAACTGTCAGGGCTTATACTATCACCCCAACTGAAAACAATAGGTATACTGGAAGCCTTCCCCTGTGTAAGAAATGCACCTTGCATCATACAGGACCTTGAACTGTCAAGTGTTAGACTTGCAACAAGGCGGGTCATCTAACCAGGAACTGCAGAAACAAAGGGCCAGCCACTGGCAGCCAGTGTCAGTAAGTTGTCATGCCTGTAGAGAGAAGGGGCATTACAAAAATCAGTGCCCAAAAGTAAACAATAGTGCCTATAGGAGAGCATACTTGCTGAGGGACAAGAACGCTCACCAAAACCCGAACGTAGTCACGGGTACATTCCTTCTAAACCAACATCTAGTGGTATGTGCTTAAATACATATACCTTTTACCTAATAAAACGAGCTAAAAAGACCAATAATTACCAAAAATACATAAAAAATGCATTATATATGTGTATTTCGTGAATTGTGTCTTGCAGGTACGGATATGTTAAAAATGGACAAAAAATGAAGCAAAACAGACAAAACCAAGCACGGGATTGGAAGAGTACAAGAAATCGAAGCGGAAGGCATATTCAATTTTAATGGGTCAACCCGTACCTATTTTAATGGGCCAGGTTAGCCCATTATCACTTGAAGTTATTAACCTTAAGCCTTATTTATAAAACTAGTCCAATCCATTAAACCTAAAACCCTTAACCCATTCTGGCCCAAGTTAAGTCAAAGCCCGATCCATATCCCAAGTCAACACCCGGGTCAAAGTCTGAGATATAAACGTGGTCTGAATTACTGTTTATCTTCCCCAATTTCCCTCCCATAACAAAGGGTAAATCCACGCCTTTTCATCCCACACGCCAACCCTTCTAGAAGGAGCTCCTGACATGACTGACACACTCGCATGCCACACTGGCAATCCTAAGCACTATCATTGGCTAAAGATGCGCGGAATTAACCCAAAGGCTAAAAATAACAGATTGGATGATTGGATGTAATCTAAGGGTCAAGAATCAAGGAAGAGAGACGCTCCTCAAGCCTAGAACCTTCTCAGCATCACTATAAATAGAAGATCTAAATCACACAGTGGAAATCATCTAGAATAGGAGTAGGAGTAGTGTAGTTTAGTAGCTTATTTTAGCTTATTGTCTTTCATTTGATGTAATTTACTTTTCAAAAGCTTGTAATCACTTTCAGTTTTAATAAAATTCAAATTTCATTTATATTGTGCCTTAAATTCTGTTTTACTTTTAAGCAATTATGGTTTAAGTGTGTTCAAAATATCCTAATAAGCTCTTATAAGCTCTTAATTACTTCAAAAGCTTAACTGAATTTGTATTTCACTTCAAATCTCTCCAAAAATACCTCAACTTTAATTTTGGATGATAAGCCAAAAAGGTAAGGGCTTATGGACCTTACCAGCTTGTTTCTAACAAGCGGGAGCTTATAGATAAGCTCATTTGAGCATTAAAGTCCCTGTTTAGCTGGGACAAAGGTACTTCTCATTTTATACTTTTTAGCTTATTATCTAATTTAGCTTATTACTGTTCTGCTTATCATTCTGATTAATTGTTCTTATTATTGCTTATATATGCTTATTCTGCCTTAGTTTAGCTTAATATGCATATCTTATAGCTTATAAGTGTTTAGTTTAAGTTTTCTTAAAATATGTCCATTTTTAGTTATCATTGCTTTTTAGTGTAGCTTATTGATTAATGCTTTTTCTCTTTAATTTCTTGCTTATTTGTCTTTAACTATCATAGTACTCCATCTGTTTTCACTTTTTGAAGCTTATTAGAGTCTGTTTAGCTTAAAAGTTGGTTTTAAAAAGTTTAAAGGGGTGTTTGGCATAAGCAAACTTAACTTGGTTAAGACTGCTTGTGTAGCTTTTGTGGTTTAAAATAGTTTTTATAAACTTTAACTAAGTCTTAATGATAGTTTTATAAACCTTGATTAAGCTTTGTTAAGCTTTCTAGCTGTTAACCAAAATTTCAAATATGTCATTCTAATGGTTTTTCAAAACTGCTTATTTGATGATGATTGTGTAGAATAATCTTACACAAGTATGGATTGATTCACTTAGAGTCTTAGAGAGAGAGAGAGAGAGGTGGTTAGATGAACACTTAGAGAGAGAAAGAAAAATGACAATCTTAGCTTAAGTGAAAATGTGACAAATGAACAACCAATACCCTCTCCATGTGTGGAGAGGGTTTATATATGCCTAGCATAACCGGCCATGGGCTTGTGTTATGGGCTTACTATGTATCTTTGGCCCGGTTAGCTTTCTAACTATTACATAAAATTGTCTAACTATTACAAAGACTCGTGAGATCGATAATGATCGTCACTTCACTAAAAACTAAATTCCTAACAATCTCCCCCTAAGGGACGAACGTTGAGATCTCATAACTGATCAACACTTTCTATATTTCTAACAATCTCCCCCTAAGGGGTGATCATAGAGATCTCCCCTTGTTCCTTGATCATTAATCGTTAAAGCTTCTTGTCTTGATCTTGAGTCCTTTTTGTGTAATAACTTCAATCATTAACTTGTGATTTGATGTAGTGATCATTGACTTTAGGCTTGAGCTTGTTCCTTTATCTTGACTTGTATGTGAATATGTGATCTTGAGCACCTTGAGGTCATCAACCAAGCATAATCTCTTATCATCATCTAGTGATCTTTTGCCATCTTGTGAACTTTGCCATCTTATGAACTTGTGACTTCTGGACCGACATGCTCATACCTTTCTTGATAAGTTATCTTGAATAGCTTTAATAATGCATCTTTTAGAGTAGCGGAAGTCTTGAAACATGTACTTGAGCTTTCATGATGTCTTTATGTTTGTCGGTCGGGTATGAGCATGTGGCTATGAATCTTGTGAGTCAGCTGGAACCAGGTACCTCCATGACCATATTTATGTGAATCCGCAATAAAACAATTAGCAATAAATTTGGGAGACGAATATGGCTTTTTCATTCGCCCGTGTTTGGTTGGAGTAACCTTTGAATCCATGAGGATCGACCTATGATCAGATAGATTCAATTTAAGAAGAACTTCTTGACATGATTTCCAGCTGTAGAATTGAATCTTTCTAACACATATGTATTAGATTCATCATACTCAGCATGTTCTCATTATCGAAACGTCTCAAAGTAGACAACGCGATATGAGGGAACCAACGAGTTACTATCTCACTGATTGAAATAAAAAATTGATTTGAAAATCAATCGACGTGTCACTTGCTAAAGTGTTTTTGTGACACATCGAGAGTGTTAATCATTTTAAAAGATCATCATCAATCGTCAATTCATAACCTGGAACAAGTTTGATTCAAATGGAATCGCACCATCATTTCTTTCCAGTTGTCACAAGTTTGATTCTTATAGAATCGCACAAGTCACCTACCATGAGCTTGTTTGATGTTGGCTCAAGCAGGATTTCCATCTTCATCGTAAATGAGATCACTCGGATGTTCTGGAAAAATCATAAGGATAATGCGTAGGATTCTTAATATGTTAACTTGTTATTCACATTATGTGACATAGCAAGCATGATTTGACAAGTGTCCTATTGAGATTTATGGATGATCTCTTTTGGCTATAGACTCAATAGTGCACTTTGTTTTTAGTGATCGGAGGCTGGAGTAGACTGCCACCTTTTCAATATCAACCAACTCGGAGTGAGAAGGTCGACAGAAATGCATGTAATCTCCATGAGAAATGAAACAAGAGTCTGTTGAGAGACCTTGAGTGGCTAGGGAGGGTTGTGCAAAGCGTCACTGGGTCCATGACTGTCTTCAATGTCAGACAACACCTTAGTGTTTCTGACAGATTATGTATTGACCCGGTTTCTGCCTAAGTGTATGGAGGGCTTCTTTCTTTTCACCCTTTATCCTTACATTTCTTTTTCATTCTTCAACCCTTTCAATGCTTACCGAGACTTCATAACTAACACCTTGTTGGGTTTGTTCCAGTGTTAGCTCAATCTCAGTCCGCATTATTCCTGATTCTCACTTTTTCTCCTTTTGTATCATACCTAAGGACATCTACACTAACTAGTGGATATCCCTGGCTAGATCCCTCAGGTTTTGGTTGGATCATGGGATTTGAATACCTATGCCTAACCGCCTTATAACTCCAGAAATTTAAATACATGGTGAGTCTTTTGGGTATTCCATCACAATCAAAACCAAAATCATTGAAAAGTTCAATCAAAGTGTTTGATATAAATATCAAAAGATTTACACTTTGAGAGTTTTCATCATCACTAAAAGGTCACCCCCTTAACATGTGCACCGTAATTGTAGTACATGCTGAGGGTTGGAGTGCATTGAGTCCATTTTACTATGATCACATGTCAATATAATATAGATTCAGTTTAATCACATTTTCTCTCCTTATCCAAAATGTTAATCCCTTGATATTTTGGATATTAATTGATTAAACGATTGGGGACAAAATGTTATATAATGACTATTAGGAACATTTTAATGCTCCCCCTCAAGTTTTGAGGGTATATAAGACTGTGCTGAGTATAATAATTTGAAATTTTTTGAATTTACTAAGAAATTCTTGAAAATTTTATACTCGAGCATAATTTATTTTCATCATAAGTCTACACTACATATATAAAAATTCACAAGTTTATAATATACTAAATGACCTTTGAGATAAGAGCACAATATGACGAAGTCATATTGTTCTTTTCAGCAGTCTGAGGTCAGTTCCGTAGAGTCTACCACCAACAAATTTCTCCAAACTCCTCATCATACTTCTTTCCTTTAGCAGCTTGTTAATGTCTTTGATCATGAAATGAGCTCTTTTCTTTTCCAAGTTACTCCACCTTCTCTTTGGTAAGTACGTCATGTTGATATTCTTGGTAATGTCTTCGAGCGAAGAAAGAAGCCTGGTTAATGTGCCGTCACTGAACTTGTACAATTCATCGGTGCGCATCAACCTGTTCCTCCTGATGTCGTAAACCTAAATGAATCCTTGAGGGTCTTTGTATGGAGTGTACGGGTGCCTTTTTATGATATCTAGTCATGTAGTGTCAATCTTGGTGACGTTGATCTGTTTTTGATAACTTTCAACTCTGAGTTGAAGATCTTTGACTCGCTTTTGAATAACCAGACTTCTGATGAACATTCTTAGTGCTATTGCGAAGTCAGCAAAGTCATCCCCTAAAAGATTTATGAGCCAATTTCGAACCACGAGAATTAACATATCCTCGATATCATTTATCCAAAGTCGAGAAAAGTCACCTTCCTTGAATCTGTATAGTACGTTATTAGCTCTTCTTACTACAATCTCTTCCAAGTACCCGTATCCATGTTTCCTCATTACCGAGACATGAGTGACTGCCAGAATACGCTTTGTTGAATACACATATCCTCTTGATTGAATGCCTCGTGCATAAGCATAGAAGGACTTACGCTGTTCTCTCCAATGTGAAATACCTCATAACGCATACTTATCATAAGCAACCTTAACAGGACTCCGTATGTTTGGAACCATGTCTTCAATGCCTGGTAGATCATATTTCGCGGCCTTTGTCTTTGTAGTAGACATCGTGTATGTCATAGTCAAGATTCCTCCTTGAAGATACTTGAGATCATTGTTGATTAAGAATTCGAATGGTACTCTTTGACGTTTACCACACGTGATCAAAGGAAGGGGTTTGGAAAGATCAAATGGATAGTCACCACCTTTAGAATTTTCCTAATTAAGCTTTTCTGAGAAAGCCTTGTAACATTCTTCAAAATCATATTCTAGTTCAGCATAATTGGATTGTGTGCCTTTGAGTAGTCTGAATGCTAGTTGTAGCAGGATTTCTTGAGTTAAATTCTCAATTTTCAGGCCATTCAAAACAAATGAAGAGAAGTCTATTAGAGTGCTCATCAATTCATCAAAGTCCTTCAACGATTTATCAGTAGGATTAGAAGCTGCTAGATTCATCAACCACGTTTGAGTTGGACCTTCCTTAGGCGTCTTGCCAACATTCCAGTCTAGGTTAGTAGGTTCATGAGGTGGTGTAGGTCTCTTGAACCAGTCACATCTACAAGCAGTCTCATCCCTTGGTTCATCTTCATTATCACCCAGATTCCCTGCCTGATCTTGTGGCATGTCTGAATCCGCAACCTCAAACACTGGTTCCTCTGATTGACCAGACTTTCCAGTAGATTTTGGTTGAGACTTGGTGCCTTTGGATGAGCCGGACGTATAATCTTTCTTTTTCGGACCAGTGGTTGGTTCAACATCTTTGCTCGTCTTTCTCTTCTTTAAACCTCGGTCTGATCCAGCGGAAGGGTCTTCATCTTTATCCTTGTCTTTTCGGCCACACTTCAATGAATATACATCATAAGAATAGAATAAATCTTTGTCGAGAGAGTAATATTTTTTCAAACCATCATAGCAATCTTAGTGTTCGGGAGCCGTCAGACATGATTCACTTGTCTTCATTTTGTCGAGAAGAATCTTCTTTAACTCAAATTCAGTAAGTGTAGAAGCAGCCTCATAAGTAGATTTTGGTTGAGAAGACACCTTTGCTAGAGTAACTTCATCACGTGATTCTTTAATCAACTTTTCGATCACAGGTGGAGCAAAGTTAGACACTTCCTTGGGCAGAATCTGAGGCAGTCGATCCTTTACTTGCTCTTTGATTCTTGCAGGGAGAGACTCTGAAAGGAAGTTCATGAATTCTTCTCTAGTTTCTCCCAACCTTGTGTCTAGATGTTCATCAACTAAATATGTCACTTGAGTGTGTAGAGGGTCCTTTTTAATTTCAGCAACTTCTTTTTCCAATGTTGTTATTCTATCGTTGAATCGAAAGACTAATGCGAAGTTAGGTAGTGTAGATAGAGGATTTATAGTTTCAATTGTCGGCGGAGGAGTGGGTGTAGCCTGTATTGGTGTATGAGTGAAGGTGTGTGATGATTGAGGAATGTTTGTGAAAACCGGTGATGATTCAGGGATAACCAAAACTGGTATTGTAAGGAGAGTGGGTGCTTGAGTTCTAGAGACTTCATGGTGGACATGAACATCTAGTGGAGACACTATTTCAGCATTAGTTTGAGGAATATCTAAAAAATTTAGGAATTTAGATGCCAAGTCGGATGAGCGAGAAGAACTAGTAACAGGAACTTCTGTCTTCTTCGGAACAGTAGAAATTGTCAAATAGGCATCTTCAACAACTTGTTATTGAGTAGTCTCTAAATTTTCATTCCCTTGTTGAGCTTCAGTCATTTCAGCATCATTACCCTCACCTTGAACAATTCCTGTAGCAGTCTCAGTGGGTTCTTCTAATCTTGCATCTACATCATCATCAAATAGGTCGGTAGTATCATCCATTCCTTGTTCTTCATCACTTTTCATCTTATCATCTTCAGATTCATTTTCTTGATCAAACTCCTCTTCTTCTTGATCATCATCATCAGATTCTTCATCTTGCTCCGAATTTGATTCTTGCTCTTCACTTTCATTCTTATGCTCACTTTCATCATTACTTGACTCTTGTTCATTGTTGCTATCGTCTTCATCATTACCGCAAGACTCAGATTCACTCTCAGTTGAGTCATCTTTTGTCACATCGGGATCCCCTGGTTTATCACCAGTTCCTTCACTTGTGACAGTAGGAGTGATCTTTTCAACACTTGGTGGGTCTTCGACAATCATACCAGAACCACTCGGATGTGTCTTGTGGAAGTCTCTTAAGCTTTTCTTTTTTACTTCCTTCATTTGATCTTTTTCAGACAAAGCTACTTCAGATAGCAGATCTATTCCTTTTTCATGAGCTACATCCACCTTTTCTTTTTCCTTTCTTTTTAACTTTGTTTCCACATGAGGCTCTATGATGATGATACCTGTTGCTGGCTTAGAAGCAGACTTTTTGGCAGGTGTCTTTAATCTTTTGCCCTTTTTGACAGGTTCTTCATCTCTAGGGACTAGCTCACTTTTCTTCTTATCAATCTTGAATCTATAGAAGTCGTCATGCTTGTATATGCAATTCCAGAATTGATGCATATACACTTCAGGGACATCGGCAATGATGAGAAATGCAGGATAGCATGGAGTGAGTGCAAGTGCATCCAGAACTACTTGAAATGTTTCTTCTTTTGGTTTCAATCCTCGAGGGATTCTTCCATTGCATTTTCTAATGTCAAGTCGATTCTCTTTGGGAACAAGTTCAAGATCAAGCTTGGTTAGTTAAGCAGTGATGGAAGTTATGATTCTGCTAAGAGTTGTCACATACAGTTTATATACAAGCAAATATATATAGTATAGAGACAATCTTGATCATAATTCCATATTATTGATGCAGCACAGGGTTTACTACAGGGGATAGGCAAACAAATACAAGGCAACAAATTGATACACCTACACACAATGCAAAGAACTGATACACATGTAAACATGATACACACACAGACATATAACACATAGACCATAGGCAAACTAATGAAATCAAGGCAAACACTTAAGATTTCTAAGGAAAATTATACTTAACTTAATCACTATATGACAAGATAAGGTTAAATTACACTTAGATAAGGTTATAAGGTTGAATTACCAAGATTACTAGATTAATTTACTTAGAAAAAAAATCAAGTATAGATTGCCTATTTAAAGTGTATAGATCGCCTGTTTAACTTAAGTATGTATAGATCGCCTATGTATTTATGTATTGATCACCTGAACAAAAATCATGTATTGATTGCCTGTGTTATCATATATGTATAGATCACCTATGTAATGGTGTATTGATCGCCTGTTAAATGTCTTAAGTATAGATCGCCTATTAACTTTGCATGTATAGATCGCCTATACAAAAATGTATTGATTGCCCGAGTAATTAAGAGTGTATAGATCAACTATGAAGTTTAAATAATGTATAGATCGCCTATGTTAAACATTTTCCAAGCAATTTTCACTCTTTTAAGCATCTAAGTTCACTCAATCATGATCATATGGCCTCTATGAGTCATCATAACACTTTTATATCATGACTTTACCACAAAATTCTCGACATATGTCTTGTTCGACCTAAAAACCACGAACACCCTACATATTCAAGATTTCCACATATTTGTATGGTTAAGAACATTCAAACATTCACAAACAATCTTATAAGTAGTTCTAATCCTAAACCCACAACCTTTTTCAAGTTTTAACCCATTTTCAAATATTTCGAATTCAAGAATCAATCAAAACACATGAAGGAGTTGGCCTTATTAAAAACTATAAAAGCCACATAATCTAGACCCCTATATGTCCAAAACCCCTCAATCAATTTAACTTTTCATCTTTTCGAGTTATAATCCACGATTTGGTCAGATATATAGGTAGTGTATCATTCAAACGTGTGTACCTTAAGATTCAAACAAGAATAGAGCGATTTCTTGAAGTCTTGAAAATCAATAATGGAAGGTTTTAGAGTTTATGTGTTGTTCGAGTGAGAGAGAGACGGGACAAGGAGGGAAGGGGGTGTTTTTGTTTAAAATCCTTTTTGGGTTTTTCACAAAAATGCCCCCTAGGGTTTAATGGCACTTCAACTTTTCTTAAAAACTTATCCTAAGGCAAACATAATTTTAGCAAATGGCAAAACTAGTCCCTAATGTTTAGTAAACAAGAAAATGTGTCACATATTGCATTCATACCCCACAAAGATTAAACATATAGCAAATAAATCTCGATTGAGTTGAACTTAATCAACTCCCCTTTAATTATTCACCCAACACCATTAAAATCTTTTCTGATTGACACCTTATT